>BGPT01002130.1:14477-36958 GCA_003297045.1 Symbiodinium sp. clade C Y103 | reverse complement strand
GTTTGTTTGGGGTTTGCTTAGGGTTTGTTTAGGGTTTAGTTAAGGTTTCATTTTGGGTTTTTTATGGTTTTTACTTAGGGTTTATTTAGGGTTTGTTTATATAGGGTTTGTTTGGGGTGTGATGTTGATGTTGTTGTTGATGATGATGATGATGATGATGATGTTGTTGATGAAATGAGTAGAAATGAGGGAGTAAATTTTCGTCATCCGTTTGCCCAAACGGACGACACGGAGAATCTCACAAAACATTGGCCCTGCGCAGTCAAAACGCACTTCCGGGCAGCACACCCGTCCTGGCCGTAAAATTACTAGTGAGGGATATTTCTTGGTAGTTGAAGATAAGTTACGATCGCATGTGGGTCCTTTCAAGCAGTTAGATGATCTTGCAACAATGTGAGGCCTCCGAAATAGCTACATTTACACTCTTTACAGTAAGTATAACTTGGGTATCTAAGGTATGGGTCATGGAAATTACAAAAATCAGCAGCGGGTTTAGAAACAATTTATAACTTGCGGGGCCTTTATACTACAAATTCGGGTGCATACCTCCCCAGTGTCTACAAAATGGTTGCGCATTGGCAGCGCGTTCATATACTGGCTACGCATTAGCAATGAGTTCAATTACAGGTTACGCATTGGCAGCGTGTTCATATACTGGTTACACCCCCTTTTTATACTACAACGGTCTGGCAACCAAGTTCCACTTACAAAACGGTCCAGCACAAAAGCTCTGCTTACAAAACGGTCTGGCAACCAAGTTTTGCTTACAAAACGGTCTAGCAACCAAGGTTTTTTTCGCAAAACGGCGGAGGGTTATGCAACCCCTTGTTTATATTACAAAATGAGGTGCATGACCCCAGTGTCTACAAAATGTTTCCGCATTGGCAGCCTGTTCATATTCATATACTGGTTACGCATTGGCAGTGAATTCAATTGCAAGTTACGCATTGGCAGCGTGTTCATTTACTGGTTATACCCCCTGTTTATACTACAAATTCGGGTGCATACCCCCTAGTGTCTACAAAATGGCTACGCATTGGCAGCGTGTTCATATACTGGTTGCGCATTGGCAATGAGTTCAATTACAGGTTACGCATTGGCAGCGTGTTCATATACTGGTTATTACCCCTTTTTATACTACAACGGTCTGGCAACCAAGTTCTACTTACAAAACGGTCCAGCACAAAAGCTCTGCTTACAAAACGGTCTGGCAACCAAGTTCTACATACAAAACGGTCCAGCACAAAAGCTCTGCTTACAAACGGTCTCGCGACCAAGTTTTGCTTCCAAAACGGTCTAGCAACCAAGTTCATTTGCCAAACTGTGGAGGGGTTATGCAACCCCTTGTTCATACTACAAAATGGGGTGCTTACCCCCCCAGTGTCTACAAAATGGTTAGGCATTGGCAGCGTGTTCATATACTGGCTATGTATTGGCAGCGAGTTCAATTACAGGTTGCGCATTGGCAGCCAAGTCCTTGTTCCAAAACGGTTTAGCACCCGGGCTCTGCTTACAAAACGGTCTGGAAACCACTTTAGTCATCACTTTGATCCCTCAATTGCCCCTGCATTTTTTTTGATTCCGGCGGGGAAGAAACACTCAGACCCGGAGGCAAATGAATTTTGGGAAGGGACTAAAGTGATGACTAAAGTTGGAATGCCTGTTTGATTTTGATAAGCCCGTATTAAGCTCATCATGTCTTGCTATAAAATGCCAGTGGGTTTTTATGATGGCCTAACATGACTGACATATGTCCTTTTTGAAATGGCATTCACAAGCTTAAGCTACAAAATCTTGGACATGCTTCCCATAGGCACCATTAGCTTGGACTAAAATGACCATTTTATCGAGAGCACAGTGCCTCCTAGTCTGTAGCTAAAATTCTAAAGGGGATCGGGATAGATAGTACGGTTTCTGCCATCGGTGGTCATCAGGGATTCTTTAGGTTGGCAGGTTGGCATGTTTTTTGTAAAGAATGACATGATTTCTCTGCAGCATCGTGTTTAGTCGAATGCTATGTTTCGATCTTTTTGGGGAATTGCTATAACATCCTGCTTTGGTCCCAGGAATCCGGTGAAAATTGCGTCGCAAAATGCCATCATCCCTTGGCACTTGGCAGCTGGCACATCCTAATCTTGAAAAAAAAGTGAAAAAAACACAGCCACATTCTTTTTCAAGTTTTGAGAATCTTTCGGGAAAATAGCTACTCGGACAAGCAGCCACTTGCAGCCATTTGCAGCCACTTGGCACTTGGCAGCTCACGCACCCAAATTTTGAAAAAGTGTAAACTGCAAAACCACTTTTCTGTAAGGTTTTAGAGTTCGATTGAAAGCAGCTACATGGGCAAGCAGCCACTTGCAGCCACTAGCAGCCACTGGCAGCTACTCGGACAAGCAGCCACTTGCAGCAACTTGCAGCCAATTGCAGCCACTTGCCCAAGCAGCCACTTGCAGCCACTTGCAGCCACTTGCAGCCACTTGCAGCCACGTGCAGCCACTGACAGCGACTTGCAGCTACTCGGACAAGCAGCCACTTGCAGCCACTTGCAGCCACTGACAGCGACTTGCAGCTACTCGGACAAGCAGCCACTTGCAGCTACTTGCAGCCACTTGCAGCCACTTGCAGCTACTTGCAGCTACTCGGACAAGCAGCCACTTGAAGCAACTTGCAGCTACTCGGACAAGCAGCCACTTGAAGCAACTTGCAGCTACTCGGACAAGCAGCCACTTGCAGCCACTTGCAGCCATGTGCTGCATGAGAAAGTGGCTGCAAGTGGCTGCAAGTGGCTGCAAGTGGCTGCTTTTTCGAAAATCAAATTGCGCACCTTCTGCGCCCACAATGAAAGTTCTGGTTTGGACACAGAAAGTAGAAGCAAAACGGGTCAAAATGAGCGATTTCAAGCAGCCGGCACAGGGCCGTGGAATTCTGATGAGGCAGCATGACCCGCAGTCAGGAACACCATTTTCAATCATCTTGAATCAACAACAAACAATACGGCCAGCACTTGTGCTATGCCCCAACGTCTCTCGGGATGATAGTCGGGAATCTCATTTTTGCTGACCCTCACAGTACTTTGTGGCCTTTCACTATGTTGGGATGATGCAACTTGATGTAGTAACCGTGGTTTCTTGGACTACGTGATTGATGACCCTCTGCGGGGTTTCGGCTGTTCCACAATCGCTGTTTTCAGCACTTTGTACAGAAACCTTAAACCTTAAAGAAAACCTTGAAAAACCCATAGATTAACCCTATAGAAACCCTAAATGAATCGTAAAGAAACCCTAAACAAACCCTAAAGAAACCCTGAAAAAACGAATTTTAAAAGTGTATACAATGTAGTGAAGTACCTGTGGGGCGTTGCGGACGTGCTGCGGGAAACAATAGGTTTGCCTGAAAATAAAGTACCCCTGGTTTGTTGGTTGCTCAGAACTCGTTCTTTCCTCACAAAAATTGCCATGTTGGGGTATCCCCGGTATCCGCCATTTCCGAGGAACCCTCAAATGATATGATCTTCTTGGACCCCACAGCAGCCATGGGATAACTTACCCTTCAGGGTCTTGGTGGGGAAGATAGTTCATTGGAGCTCATGGTCTGTGACCAAACGGAGAAGAAAAGACAGACAGGCTCTCTACAATGGGAATGACTTGGAATGAACCTTCAGGATCCTTCAGGGTCTTGGGTAGAGGGAAACAGGGGCCACAGCCCTGGCACCGTGTCACTGGCAGCTGTCTCATCGAACGGCAGAGAACAAGCCTGCAGCCCAGCTTCACCGGCCACGGAATGTCTCCAAGTCTGGTTGGTAGGCTTGATCATGTTTGATCCCCGTGAAAACTATGTGTCAACTGATGTCAATTGGGATCATACCAGTAGGATGGAAAAGACGAAACAACACTTGACACCACAAACCCGAGTTCGTAAGCCCAGCACAATTTCAGAACTGTTTTCGATCTGTGCAAACGCAGCTCCCGGCTCCCGGCCCTAGCCCCAGCCTCTGCTGTCAGTGAAGCTGAAATCTTCAGCAAGCTGGCATCATTTCTTACCTGTGGCTGACGCGCCCGAATTGTTGAGCTGCTAGGGCATGAAGCGCAATACAAAGGTATCCAGCTAGGGGCTAGCGCGCTGATCACATTTTGCTGTACAAGATGATCATCATTTTTTGAGAGATCACCATGACTACTACAAGTCTCCCAAACGTGGCCAGACTAAGCCAAGGATCTTTGTCAGAGGCATATCTTGGAGCATTTGTGAGGCTGTCTTTCAACCTTAGCCCAGCAGGACAGCCTAGAATCATCTGCTTTAAACCGCACGCCCTTGGCTTGAAGCCCCACCTGACCTTCAAAACAGTACCGGTAGGCATTGATGGGAGGCTAAACTGTCAAACTTTAGTAGGGCTGTCATCGCCGCCGTAGATGATTTATTCGCCAAGCAACCACACAGTGGTTTCGTTGAGTCCATCGATGAAAGCGTTTCCGATGAAGTCCTTTTCGAAGCAAGCGATCACTTCCCCCCGCAGCTCAGCTTCGCCGGTGTCCGCGTTCACAAAATCCGTGGTGTTGTACCTGCGCGCCACCCAAACACCATACCGGCCTGGAAGGGGGCAAGCTTCCCTGCTCAGAAGCAATTCATCCTCCACAGTTTGACCTTGTCGAGAGTACACCCTGCTCAACTCCTCTTCGCAATTCCACACAGTCAGCAGTGTGCCTGTAACGCTAAGAGCGCAGGCATCAAATGTGCCACTGCTTGAAATAATGTTGAAGCTTGCATCTGCAGCAGCGTAACCCAAGTAGATGCCTTCAAAATAGGAGTTTACATCTTGGAGCAAGCTCACCGCAGTGCTTGAAATGTTGGCAACCAAGACATCACTTGGAAGGGGCGTAAAGTTTGCCCACCCTGACATGGAGTCGTATTGCCAGCTGCTGGTAGAGCTCACCCAGCGCACCCGCAAGAAATGTGGAGCCTGGCCAGTTGGAACCATGCCCGAGAAGCGGGAGAAGATGGGCGAAAGGGAAAACATCACAAAGGACAACGGCGAGACAGTGGTGACAGTTGAGCTGCAATCCAGAGTTCCGGAGGCTCCGATGGGCTGTGAGCAAATCCCTCTGGAAGACTTGATGCCCCTTGGGCAAAACTCTCCTTCAAGCAGCTGCACTTCATTTGATTCCACCAAGTCCACACAAGATGTCTCCTCATCGCACAAGCCCCTGATGTAGATGAAAGCTGGCCCAGGGCTGGATAGGATCTGAATATCAGCCGTGGCAGTGGAGTTGGTGCTGCTGGTCTGGATGAAGCATCCACCATTCTCCAAAGCATAGGCACCACAATCGTCTTTCTTTCGGCATTCCACTTGGCATTGGTCCTGTGTTAGGTTCCCCGCATTCAGGCCTTGGAATGCAAGGCCCCAATCCTTTTTGAAGAAACATGTGTCATCTTCGATGCGAACATTGAATTTGGTGGTCAATACCGTGTCATAGCTCTCACCTGTGCCTGCCACAAAGCACGTGATCTGCAAGAAGGATTTTCCAAGGCGCTGAGGAACCTCAATAAGTGGCACCCCATAAATCTGCCCTGTGGTGGGATCCA
Source organism: Symbiodinium sp. clade C Y103 (assembly GCA_003297045.1). Lineage (NCBI taxonomy): Eukaryota > Dinophyceae > Suessiales > Symbiodiniaceae > Cladocopium > Cladocopium sp. clade C. The sequence continues at coordinate 31,378 of BGPT01002130.1, read as the reverse complement.
GGATCAAAACATCTTGTCCTTGCAGCGTGAGTTGCCCGGTGCTGCGCGACCATTTGAATCCACTGGCACCTTCACATCTCACATCCACGATTTCCTGAGGCATCGGCTCAAAAAATGCGTAAAAAACCTAGGACAAATTGGGGCGGTGACTGGGACTTCATGACTGCTGTAGCTGCTAAATTTGCCGGTGATGAATGGTGATGAGTAATGCTCAAAGACTTCTCAAGACATCATCCAAATCATCCAAGCTGCAGGACGTTGGCCAGGTGGTATTTTCACAATGCTGGAAGTGTCTTCATGGAACCACAGCTCTGTGTCGTCTTCAACATTCGTCCCCAAGTCCTGCAAGGGTCATAAGCATCTAGGCCTATGTTGTGGCAGCTGCAGTTGCAAGGTCAATCCCATGTAAAGCGAACGTTCAATTTGCTGATTGCACCCCTGCGACCCAAAATAGGTTGGAGCAGTTGTTTGATTTCAATACAAATTACGTTGCTTAGCAAAGAACTTTTGGGCGCCTTTCTGATCAGCCACCTACTCTCACAGCAAAGCCTACCCATGGCCCACATCCTTGTAGACCTGGAAGCCATTCGGAGGAATCCTTGCCAATTTCTCTGTTGCAATTGCCCGGCTCTTCCTCACAAGGATTTCTTGTTCCTCTGTATTGTATCGCATGCCACTCCAAACCCAGACTCTTTGAACCTCAAAGTCCAGAGTCACGTCTGAGGGTTGCACTGGAGGTAGGAAGCGATTCGTCACACCATTGGGGCCGGTTTGAGATTGGGCTACAGGTTGTCTCACGGCTGTCAAAGTGCACCTAGCGCTGTCACCTCGAACTTCTGCATAATCCTCAACTTCATCCCGAGATGTGCCACCCGTTTTGAAGCCCGCAGCCTTGTAGGAAAGTGTGCCATTTGGTGCCAATTCCAGCCATGTTACCGCTGGCAGGCACGCCAGGGAGAAGCTTCGCAAGGCCAAGGTTTCGTCAAACTGCAAGTCATAGGAGCTCTGTCCCATTGGCTGGGTACTTGCATCCTGCAGTGCGAAGACAAGTTTCTTGAGGCCGTAGGACATAGCCTGAACTTCAATGACCATATCAGCACCAGTCACCACTCCCCGAACGATGTCTTGGAAGACTTGAACTTCACACTCTGCAGCCAGAATAGGAACATCCTCGTCATACACCGGAGTCCGGCCAGTGACTGCTCCATTGCTTCCATTGAAAGTCAGGCCAAGGGTCGACAACTCGCAGTCTCGATTGATCCTGTAGTACCAACCCATATATGCAGTTGGTACTGCATTCACAGCTTGGTTTGTGTGTAGGGCCAGCACATTCAAAGGAAGTGTTGTAGGAGTTGCCACCACTGTGCCACCTCCACAAACACAGCAAGCATCACTTGGCCTGCGGCTGGACAGCGGAATGATATTGATATGGGGCTGTCCCAAAATGAGGCCCAGAAGTGTTTGGCAATTTGACTGGACAAATGATGACAGCACATTGGACTTGAGCGCGTCCCATTTTTAGACTGCTTGCGGAGCAGCGTGTCTGTTTTCCTTGGTTTTTGAATTAGGTTGGATACTACACTTGATCATAGCCATAAAGGCCTTTGTTGTGAAATACTACATGCACTCCCCCTTTGGCACGTGCTGCCAAATCGCTGTACTGGAGGGTGGCCTAAAAAGGCACGATTGGAACGGTCATCCCAATCAGCCACGAGGCTTTGCTCTGATACGGGTGGTCCAAAATGCCATGAGTGACACTTTTGGGGCACTCCCCAGGCAACCACCAAAAAATCTAAGTGTAGGCCCAAAGCTTCTTTGGTGCGATTGCACCCCGTGAAGATGCCGTAGCGCTCGTTCAGGATGTAGTCCCTTCACGAGGTGGATCTGGATGAGGAAGTGTGGCATCCTCATCTGGTTCTTCCGCATTTTCGGCCGTCGAGACATGCCCTGCAGGAGCTGAAGATTCACCAGGATGTCCTTCTGACCCCCCGTACTCCTCTGCTGCGTGCATGTCATTGGCGATCCCCATGACCTCCGTTGTGCTTGAAGTGGAGGTCGCTGGGAGAGGATCCAAAGTTCCCTCCGGAGCAAGGCTGGGCAATCCCTCCTCATGGATATTGGCTTGTACACGCCACTCATGTTGTACCTCCAAGGGAATGCCGCTTCCATCTCCTCCATTTTCTTCCTCTTCCGACGGTTCAACCTCCTCCGGAATGGGCATAGTTGTTGCCGTTGTTGGTTCCGGCGTTGTAGTGACCACCGTAGTTCCAGTTGGTGGTCCCGTCAGCTGTGTGGTAGCGGAGGATGGCATTGACGTTGGTGCCGTCTCCGTTGCCGTCGCTGTTGATGGTGGTGCTTCTCCACTTCCTTCCACCGACTCCTCTTCTGGGATCCTTGGCAGGGATTGGTCTCCTGCATCACCACTTTCCCAGGTGGACTCGTCAATGTCCCCCCAGGCGAATCTCCCAGACCAGATCGCCTCAGCGATGCGCTGATTGCGCGGATCGGTCAAGATCCTCCTTGGTGATGATGACGAAGGAGTTACTGGTTCTTCTTCTTCACCTTCTTCATGTACCCCTCCTTCTCTTTCATCATCTCTTTCATCATCACCATCTTCATCACTTCCATCTCGGTCGGCATGGTCTCGGCCCTTTTTTCCTTTTCCTTTTGCCGCCCAAAACTCTTGTACTTCAGCAACCGTCATAGGAGGCCATTTTCCTTTGCCCTTTCCAGCTGCGACCCATGCATTCACAGACATGCCAGGCGTGGGATCTGTTGAGCTGGTAGCTGTGGAAGAGTCCTCTGAGTTGAGAAGCATTGGTCCAGCCCCCGTGCAAACTCCAGCTTGAGGTCTTCCAGGTGTTGGGTCATCGGCCGTCTCCACCATATGGATCGCCTCGGTGGCCGTCACCATAGTTTGTGGGGTTTCTCCAGCTTGTTCGAGTTCGGCTCTTACCGCCCTGACTCCCTCGCCATAGGCTTCGAGGCTTCAGGCCCTTCCCGTATATGAGCTGCCAGGACATATTTAGAATTTTTGGAGGAGTGGTGTATCGACTCTCCCCCATCTTCACCACGAAGGCCGCCCCACACCCTTTCCAATGACCAGCCGTTGTCCAGGCAGAGGTAGTCGACCCCTTCTCCCTTTTGGCTGATCTTTGGGCCGTCCAGCAGGTTGATTTTCCTGCTTGCACCGGCCTCTTTCTTGGGCGGTACCCTCCGGTGAGGAAGTCCGACTCCTGTCGCATCAGGTGCATCTGCCATGGAGTCATTGTCTCTTCTGGATCTTCTTCTTCTCCCTCACCTTCATCTTCATCGGCAGGTACCCCTCCAGGTGTAGGTGTGAGGCGCGGCATAGGATCACCACGTCCCGGATCATCACCTCCTGGTCCGCCAGCTCCTCCCATTGCCGCCATGCCCCCATGCGTGGGTTCATTGCAACGCCTCCTTGAGGAAGATGCCGCCATCACCTCCACATCCTCATCACTTACCTCTACCGGAGGTCGGGGTCCAGGTCGCCCTTTTGGACGTAGTCCCAGATGACCTTGTTTTGGTTTTGGCCGTCCAGGTGCCCTTGCCGTAGTGGTTCCCATGGTCACCGGTGATGCCCTCGGCGATGGAGATGATGATGATGTCGAAGATGCCGTAGACGAAGATGATGTTGAGGAGACACACAATGGTCTTGCCAGTCCCCTGATCCGTGCGATCAACCCTTCCGTTGTGGTTGATCCACCTGTTGAGCTTGTTCTGGAGGAGGCCCTTGAGTTTCTTCCATCACTTGTTGTGGAGGTGCCATTGTCACCAGAACCGATCTTGCCTTTGACATTGAAGTTGGGTAGCCCATCTTGACCATTGCTTTAGCCTGGGCTTTGGAGGTAGTGGCAGGATTCCATGGTAGAGGTTGGGTTTCATCTTGGATGGCCAACACTGCCGTACCACTCGTTGCCTTTGGAGGGAGATGCCATTGAGATCCCACTTCTGGTTGAGGTACTCGAGGTAGTACTCGAAGGAATGAAGGATCCTCCGATTCCGGGAAAAAGCGTCCTCCCACTGCGGTGCCTTTGGTGGAATTGTAGGGTCCATCCGCAATGGCAAAGAGTAGTGGAATCCTGGTATTCCTTTGGAGAAAGGCGGAATCATCCCGTGGTGCTCTTCCTGCATGATCACCTTCCTGGTCGGTGTCACTTCTTCATCAGGTTGTTCTGGTTGCACCCTGCTCTTCGGGATGAGGAGGATTGTTGACTCAGGGTTGATATCCCTTTCTTCTGGTTCGTCTGCATCCACTCGTGGTTGTAAGTCAACACGTTTGTCTTTCCTCCTTTCCTCCTTCGCTTTTGCGATCTCCCGAAGATGCCTTTGCCTTTCTCTTTCAGCTCGCTCATTGATCTCCGCCTTGCGCTTTTCCACCTCCTTGTAGGCCATCTTTCGCTTCGCGATGTCGGCTTCTTTCTGGAGATGCTCCATCCTATATCCTCCATCTTCCATGGTGGTGATGGTGGTGATGGTGGTGGTCTGGAAGGTGCTGAAGGCGTTCCCTCTTTAGCTTCAGATGGAGTTCCCGGTGTCCCAGATCGAGAAGATGGAGATCGCTCCACTCGCACCATTTTGTGAGTGATCTTTGACCTCTTGTACCATCTCTTTCCTTTGATGGACCCCGTTCTTCTCCTTCTCGGTTTCGTTGCCATTTTCTTCTCCTTCGGTTTTCCAGTCTGCACCACATGCATTTCAACCTCATCGTTCTTCTCCGTCTCATCCTCCACCTTTGTAGCTGGTAGCGGAGCTTCTCCCTGTTGAGGTCCAAGTTTTTCTCTGGCAGCCTTCATGGCTTGCAATGCTGCCAAACGCTTGGTTCGATCTTCATGTCGACCCTTCATGAACTTGGCGTAGGAAGCTTCACCTCCCGAGAGATCAATTATCTCCTTTGTGGAAGATGCTTGCAGATGTACCCCTGGTTGAAGGCAAGGATGCCGACGTTGGATCCGTAGAGGATGTGGCCGTAGACACCGTCATGGGTGTAGTTTCCACCTTGGTTGCAACTTCCATGGGTGTTGCCGTAGTTGGAGGTTCCGTTGAAGTTGGTTCTACCTTTGTTGCCATGGACGGGGAAGATGGAGGAAGCGCCTCCTCCCCTGGGTCCTTGGTCTTCACTCTCCTTTTTCTGACCCTTCTGTACTTCTTCTCCTTAACCATCGGCATGTCCAATCCTTCAACTCCTTCTCCTTCTGGAAGTGCCCCCTCTGGTAGAACTCCTTCAGGCATTGGTGTTGAAGCCCTTGCGCTCGATGCGGCTGCAGGTTCTTCATCTTCTTGTTTGCTTTGGATCTTGACCTCCTGAGTGGAGGCTGATCCCTCATCTATTCGTTTCTCACCTTCGTCCTCCTCAGTGATCTTGCCCGTCTCTTTCTCCATCTCGCCCATCAGGCGCAGAGATCGAAGTGCTGGACCACCGGAAGGGCGTCGGTTTGAACCCGAANGCCCGTCTCTTTCTCCATCTCGCCCATCAGGCGCAGAGATCGAAGTGCTGGACCACCGGAAGGGCGTCGGTTTGAACCCGAACTAGGGGGAAGCATTGATGACGTGGCATGAACATCCCGTGGAGGAACATCATCACTAACCACTTCAAAACTCCCAACACTTCTTTCATCCCCAATCATCACATCATCCCTACCATCATCTTCCACAACACGACCGATCCCCCAGGTTGTCCCCATAGGCATAGGTTTCCCTTTTACGGATCCCTTCCCTTTTCCACAGTGGGTTCTTTCTTGGGGGTTTCCTCCCGTTGTTCCCGTTGACGACATTGATCGACTTTTTCCTTTTGGATCACCAGGTGCTCCAGCTTTTGGGTATCCCAAAGTCTTTGGAGATGCCATCCGGTTGGTCCTCCTTTTGAGGATGCCGATGATGGTTGCGAGGACTCTTTTGCCCTTGCCCGTGATGATGCCTTACTTGTAGAGGCTTTCGCCACTGTTGATCCCGTTGTTCCCCTCAGAGAAGAAGCCATCTTCGGTCTTGAGGATGTAGTTGCCTTTGCCGTACTTGAAGAAGTTGGTGTTGTCACCACCGAAAAGGATGCCCTTGATGAGTTGTTCCCATCGTCAAAGTCTTCGATGGGATCTTCCACCATCATGTTATTCATATTCGTCTCCTCTGGGACATCTTCAATTGGATCCTCTAACGACCCATCTCCTTGTGTGGTCCACCATGAAGTTGCGAAGGCAATTCTCCCCCGTTCTCTGATTTGGCTTTCCAACGGTCTCCTTTTTGGTCTTACTGGTTGTAGAGGTCTTTGTGCANAAGTTGCGAAGGCAATTCTCCCCCGTTCTCTGATTTGGCTTTCCAACGGTCTCCTTTTTGGTCTTACTGGTTGTAGAGGTCTTTGTGCACCTCTTCGAATACTTGCTGCCGCAACAGGATCGCGATGTTCAGCATCTTGATCACCATCCCCTTCACCACTCCCCCGTGGGTCGTTTTGAGGATCACCACGAAGAGCTTTAAGTGAAGGCATGGGGGCATCCAAGCCCTTTCCAGTTCCATGGCAAGCAAGAATGCGCGGCCGATCCGTGGCTCGAAAGCCAAGGACTCCCCCCTTTCCCGAAATTAAGCTCTGTGAGCCTGGGGACCAATTATCTCTGTTCTTGTCATTGGCCGTGCTGGCTCGGCTTTGTGGATTGGGTGGATGTGCCGCTTCATCCAATTTCCCTTTTTGGGGTTGGCCATCTTTGTGGTCCTTATGCGGTCTTTTTGCCAGTCTTGTGGTCTTCAGACTCTTTTTTGGTTCTTGTTGTTTGGCTTCTGGCTGAGATTGTGACAACTCAGCATGATCTCCTGGTAGATGAGCTTGTCCCTGAGGTAGATCCTCCCCCGTACTTGGTAGCGGAGCTCGTTCATGAGATAGAGCCACACTGCGAAGAGAAGATTGCCCTTGGAGAACATTTGGAACATCACCTTGGACTTGTTGGCGATATAATGATGCAGCTACCAATGCAGCTCCACACACCACCAACGCTTTTGAATCTGCTAGCGCCCCTGTTCCCATCACAGCCGCACCCAAACCAGTGAGCATTGCATTGAAAGTGTCCCCGTTTTGATGGCGGTGTCCCGCATGTTCTGCACATACCTTTGCCATCCGGGCGTCTTCACCATCGGACATGTTGATGAGATCCAGGAAACGTGTGAAAGCTTGTCCTTGAAGAGGTTTGGTCAGCCCATCGGCACCAAGGTCCAAACCTGAGCAGTGATCTACACTCCAAGGTTCAGTGGGGTCTTGTATGACTTCCCTCAACTTGGCTGAACGGAGTCGGAGATGTCTTGTCCTCCATACACCTGTATCCCCAATGAGTTGCGAAATCCCGGATTTCGAATCTCCTGACAAGTGTCTTTTGACTGAACACCCCAACACCTGCAAGAGGGCTGCCGTCGACTCCCCACATTGATAGGCTTCATTATACGCAAGCAACTCGGCCTCCGCTGTACTTTGGGTCACAAACGGTTGGCGAGTAGATGCCCACATCAATGGATTGCCTGCATGGACCATCATGATGCCCTGCACGGGGCGATACCCTTCATGGGGTGGCCCGAAGCTTGCATCAACCATCACCTCCAAGGTTTTCATCTTGTTTTCATCATCACAGAAGTTGAACTTGATGGTTTTGTTGGTTGTTCGTCGAAGGTACTTCAGGGTCTGCAGGGCGATGTGTTTCACATAGCCAGGCCGTTTGTGAAGAAGGCGACTCATCACTCCCACCGAGTAGGCGATGTCAGGCCTTGTTCTTGACGCCACCCACATCCATTCCCCTGTGTACTGTTGAGCCAACTTGAGAGCAGCTGCTGGAGGATTTTCTTCTGGTTCTCCATCTTCGATCTTTGGACAAGGAACCCATGCTTCTTCAGTGATACCATGCTTGTCCAAAAGCTCCCTGATGTACTTGCTCTGCCCCAGTTCAAAGCCAGTTGGCGTCTGCTTGATCTCATATCCACAGAACGTCACAGTTTTGTCCGAGGTCACAAACTCCGGAGCAGCCAAAGTGAAGGTTTTTCCCAGCGCCTCAAGAGCTTCGTGGATCGTGGTGTTGTTGCCCACCAAAAGCAAATCATCCACGTAGATGCCAAGGTATCCCACCGTCTCGGTTGATCCATTTTTCTCCGTCTGGATTTCCCAAACATGTGGCTCAGGAGTTGGTACAACTCGATGTGGCAGGTTGTTAGAGCCTTTCCATTGAATGGTTTTTACCTTTCCATCACGGTAGACACTCCAGTCCCTTGGGGACTCAACCAGTCCATATAGTGCACCACGTACCCGCCAAAGGTCATCTCCACAGATTTCTCGTGCTATGGAAGGTGGACTCACGCAGGTCAACTTGTTGACTTCTTCCCTGCGTGGTGCCTGCAGAAAAGCAGTTTTCACGTCCACAATGGCACAAGACCACTTCTTTTGAGATGCTCTTGAGATTATGGATCTCACACTCACACTGATTGTGCAAAGACCACCAGCTGCTACTTCTGCATCTTCATTTTTGTAGGCCTGATTTCCACATGCCACCGGTCGAGCCTTCCGCTTAAACGGAGGTTTGATCACAGCAACCAGTTTTCCTGGTATGATCTCCACCTCGTGCGTCTCTTGGAGCTTTTTGACCTCTTCTCTGGAGATTGGCTCAATGGCCCCATGATCCAAGAGCGATTGAAATTCTGCTCGGATAGGATCACGCCAAGCTTCCAAGTCGTTTCGCACTTCTTCCAAAGTGAGAGTCCTTGTTACCAGGGTTTCAGGTTCTGGAACTTCTGGCTCAAGTTTTTGTAGACCTCGTAGAGCACATTCCAGGCGACCAATTTCACCATCAATCTCTTCCAAGGTTTCGCCAAGCATGTCATAGTCAGCGATTTGAAGCTCTTCTCTTCTGAGTCTGTTCAACTCTTGTATGTTTGAGAAGGCATAATCCTTGTACTTGTTGAAGTTGTTTTTGGATGTCTTGTTGTTCAACTGCTTTTCCTGTTTTGTCTCCCCCCTTTCTGGATTGGATGCCGATGTGGAAGTTGGACGTGCGGAAGTTGGACTTGTGGTAGCAGAGCTTGATGAACTTGAAGTTGGCCATGCCACCGTATCCAGCCCACTCCCCCCTGTTGTAGTCCACAACAGCTTCGAAAGCCCTGGTTCCAGACGATCCACCTTTTGTTTGCCAGTCAGGCGACGGGGACGACTGCCATCTTTCAATTGCAATGGTCCAGGAGTTGGGACACTTTTTTGATTGGGGTCCAACTCACGCACAGTGACTTCCGCTCCACCTTGAGGTTGATGAAGTTGCTCAACCAAACTCCCGGGACAGAGTTCCATTGGAGGTTCCATATCCTCCTCCAAGTGATCCTCTTCTTCATCTTCAGGCATGAAGGATGGAGAGTAATCTTCACCATCAGGTTGAGGAAGTTCAGGAAGCAGATCAGGCAGTTGTGGCGGATTAACCACCACCGTAGAGCGCATGAACTTGCCAGAGGTCAAGGATTGGGTGTAGTACCCTTTACTGGTAATACTCATTCCCATTGCAGGACCCAAAACCTTGATCTTTTCAAACGGATGGTCCCAATCACGGCGATGCCATCGTTTCAACTTGGCAAAACATTCCGTACGAAAAGGAATCAGAGGTGACAAATTAATGCCCATTGCACCCATTTGATCCCGGTTTCGTTGTTCCACCGTGTGCCGCAACGCCAGAGGCCACCATTCCGCTTCAAGTCCAGCAGCTCGAAGATGCACTCGAGTTTGAGCTTGGATGATTCCTAGCTCACTTTCACAGCGACCATTCCCAGCGGATTCATCGCCCGCAGTGGAGGTTTGAAGAATATCCCTTTGACTGCACCAATCCCGCAACTTCACACCAGTAAACTCTCTTGCCCTGTCACTGTGAAGTCTCAAAACCGGCAAGTTCAATGACCGGAGTCGCATGTAGACCTCTTGGACAGCGCGAACAACTTCCCTGGCGTGTCGGCTTTGCATCGGCACAGCGAAGGTCAAGTTACGGACTTCCACATCTTGAAGATCCGCTATCTTGTCTTTCCAAAACTGATCCTTGACATCCCACCAGCTGATTTCAGCGGCCGTTAGGTCTTCTTGTCGATGAGGAAGAATTTCCCAAGGATCCTCTTTCTTGGAATCCTTTTTGGCCAAATCATCATGATGCTGATCAGGTGGAATGTCTTCTTTTTGTGGTTCTTGTTCTTGCGCAGATGGTTCTTCAGGGGGTTGTGCAGCTGCTTCTTGAGATCCATCTCCTGGTACCGGAACATTGTCTCCGCCAATTGGAGGTTCTTGATGTTGATCCCCAGTTAAATCAACAGGTTCTCTTTCACGGGCATACTGTGCCTCAAGATCTTTTTCCAGTTGATCCAGTAGATCATCTCTGTCCAATATACTGCCAGGAGGAGCTTCCAGTGCCAGAGATCGCTTTTGCTCCTTCTCAGCCAGACGTTGAAGTCCTTCTGGAAGTGGAAACGTATCCTTCACGGGCACAATGTACACCACCACCATGAAGTACGTTGGTCTTCCACGCTGATCAATGCCTTTGCGATGCGGACCACTGATGTCGATGCTCATAGTATGAGCTTCTGGGTACTGAAGTCGTCTTCGAGGACGATCCCTTCCAGCACTTTCAAGACAAACTGCACAATCACGCCTGAAAGGAAGGTGTCCATTGGACACGTGAAGCTGCCATTCTTGGATTTGACGTCGTTCAGTGGCCGTGAGGGCTTTCACACGGGGTCCACCCAAGTTCACCCTTTGGATACCTTCTGCAAGTTTACTTTTCAACCCTGGGGCCCATGCAGCCAAGGAGGTAGACATTTCCAATCGGTCTGCAAGTTCCTTTGGCCATTCTTTTGAGGTTCCCTTGGAGGTCAATCCCTGCAGAGGTATCATCTCAGCCATTGAAGACAACACAGTCGTCGGTTTGGCAGTTCCATGCCCTAGAGCACCTTGATGAAAACTGATCTTCTGAAGGCCACACCTTTCAGCCATGATCTTCGTCTCCGGCCAGGCCAAGAAACTGGGAAATCCATTCCATCCCGGAATCTTCTCTTGGACGTCAGGAGGTGGTTTTTTCCATTCTTCTAGATCTTGTGGTTGTTCCAAGGTCATTTCCATGTTAGAGTTGGCTTCAAAGGCCTGTACTGCCAACCACAAAGTTCTGATCCACGAGAAATTGTCATTGCAGACCAATTTCCAGTCCTCTTCACTGAGATCATCTCGACCAAAACGTTCACGTCCATTTCGTGCTCGTACTACACGAGGTCCATCATCTCCATCCAGAGATCGAAGTCGCCAAACACTGACTGACCTGCATGGTGGTCCTGCCAAGAGCACGTCAATTCGCCCCGCTCTTGCCAGCTGTTCAAGCCATCCATAAAGATGCCCATTTCGAAGATCAGCGCCCTTGGACAACTCCACACAAACCACCACAACACCAGCCTTTTCCTGTGACATCCAAAACTTCGGATCATCGCCTGAGAAAAGATGTACCACAAGAGTTTTGGCACGTTGAACTTTTCGTCGTTGATGTCGATTGAAGATCACCTGGTTCATGTCCACCTCAGCATACCCGGGGATTTCCTTCACCTAGTCTGCAGGTAGATCAGGGAAGAGCTCTGTCAACCTTTTCACTGCCGTTACTTCAGGGCAGTCTCCATTCAACTTCACATCCTTCTTCAAGGCTGCCAGCTTCAACTGGGCTTCCCTTGTTTTCAGGGCTTCCACTTGTTGGAGGATTCGAAGTCCATCTTGTCGAGGTAGTGTAGGACACCCTTGATCCAATTGAACTGGTAGTTGAGCACCGTCAGGAGCGCTAATGCTACATCCGGCACCTGTCCACTTCACCTCATATCCCAGCTGTGTTAAAGCCGCCATTGGGATGATCATCTGCACATCATGGAGGGTCAACAAAGATCCCGTCACCGCATCTTGTTTCAGATCCGTCGTCCCTGATGCCAAAGCCACTTGAACCAGATCTCCACGGTCCCATTCTTCTTGAGATTTCGCTTTTCGTAGGACATGAGTTGCCCCACCATCAATGAGCACCCGTTGGTTCTTTCCCATGTCAATCTTCCGAATGTTCACCGCCTTGACATGTCGATATGCCGTTGAGGAAGCATCGGATGTTGGGGACTTGAGGGCTTTGATAAGCGATGACACCTCGGACACCAAGGTCTGAGTTTCTCCGGTGCCAGCTTCAGCATTCCCTTTTTGATCACCAGCATTTCCTTTTTCTCCCTCGGCTTCGACCTTCTTGACATTCTTTGTCTCATCTTTGTTACCAGCATTGCCACCCTTCTGGTTATCCTTCGTTGGAGTGCCCTTGTTGTTGGTTTTGCCAGTACCATCTTTTCCCGGCTGGGGACGCAGCCGCAGCTTTGCCCTTGCCATCCTTGGTTGGAGTCCCTTGTAGGTGAGGACATTCAGGTCGTCGATGGGATCCAGCGCCACAGTTGTAGCAGTAGTTTTTTCCATCTTCTCTTGCTGGGTGTTGGTAAATACATTGTGCTCCATTTCGGCATCCTCCATCAGATTTCCAGAACCGGCACACCTCTTGTGGGTTGTCCTGCTTTTTCCCATCCTTTTGGTTGAGGGTTTTCACCGCAGGCGTCGTCTTTGTTGTTTCAGAGCCTGTCATACCCATCTCCGTCTCAGCCAGCATCATGCTGTAGAGTTGTTGGACCGCGGGCATGTTTGGCCTGGTATCGACCTGAGCCNCTGCAACCGAAAAGCTGCTTGGGAATTGTTTTGGAGAAGCTTGCCCATCACCTTGTCCAGTGCTGCGATCAGCAAGGTTGCATCTGGTAATGTTGCTCCAAGTTCCATGGCCCTTGAGTGGTGTCACTTCCATTGTCGCAACAGAAGACTCGCCTCAGTCCATGAGGCTGCCACCTGGGTTGTTGTCAGTGCCGACAAGGTTGATTGCCTTTCAGCAAGTCCCCCAGGCTGGTACACCTTCAAGACCCGGAAGATGATCTGCGGCGTGTTCAGCTGTCTGTTGGCAACCATCTCTGTGGCCACGGACTTGGGCAGCGCAGGGAGCAAGAGCGAGGTCACCCTTTGATCCAATCGGAGAAACCCTTGAGGCAAATCCGTCAGAGCCGGTGGCTGGATTCCCAACCTTTGCATTGGATCCCCTTCTAGCCACTGGTGGTAGCGTTCCATTGTAACCCGCATCAGCTCATCCCACCATACCATAGCCCTGCTACTCACATCGGCAATTTGAGGTCGAATGTGAGCCAGCCTGTCGCCTGCTTCAAGACCAGCGTTCTTGCTGCCGATCTCAGGGAGCTTGGGCAGTGTTATGTTGACTGCCTTCAAATCATCATCTTGATTTCCCCCAGGTTGTCGTCCACCATGAGGCATTCCACCCATCCATGCATTCCCATGTCCTCCACAATGAGGATGATCATGTCCACCACCTCCACCAGGATTCATCATGTTCCCTTGACCTGGTTGTTGTCCCGGCACAGTTCCCATACCCCATGGATCTCCTCCAGGTAGCCCACCAGGATTTCCTCCATGAAGTCCAGAACCACCCCGATCACAAGGTTGTTGTCCTGCTGGCGTTGGCGGCATTGCATAGTTCGAAGGTCCACCATGAACATCATTGACTCGTACCCAGTCTCGCAAGTTGACATCATTGCAAGCCTGATTCAAGTGCCACTGGGTTTGTTGAGGATTTGCAGAATGAACCGTTGGAGGTCCAACTGGTCGAAAGGGCTGAGCACCATACGTTCCCAAAAAATCCTGCCCTGGAATTCGTCGGTTGAGCAAAGCTTCACGCAATTCCCTGAGCTCTTGTTCCATTCTCAAGACTCGTTCGGCATCCGGATCTGGTACTTGTTGTACTCCTCCACGTCGACTATTCCAAAACCCATGTAGTTCACCATCTGGTTGCATAGATCCCACTGGTACTGGTTGAGGTCCAAGCCATTTGTTCACTGCCTCTTCATTCTTGGCCTCATAGTCCCCCCCATGGTAGTGGTGGCACCGGAGGCATTGGAAGAGGTGTAGGATCCCTCTGCTTCTTCTCGATGGGTGGTGGCCCTTCTGGTAGTCGTGTTCCACCTGGAGTCACCTTAGTTGATTCCTTAGTCTGGCGATTGGTTGGAGTTGATGGTGTCAGTCTCGAAGGCACAGACTCCCAACTTGAGGTATCCAACTCGTCAGAAGGTTGCTGTCTTTGTTGTTGAGCTATCTCCATTGCAAGGATCTTCTTTTGGAGGTCCTCGTTTTCCTGAATCAGCTGTTGCACCAACAAAGAACTCAAGTCTTGTTCCAACGTAGATCCTTGATCCTTTTCCGGGATCTTCTTTCTTTCTCCATGGCTTTCCCCAGGTAGTTGATCTCGTCCCGGTTGTGGTTCATGCCCTCTTGGTCTGCTATGATCTTTGCGTGGTCGATCTTCAGGATGTCTTTGTTGTCCACGTCCATCACGTTGACGACTAATTCCCCGTTGAAGGTTTTCGGGGCCAATGCCATTCGCATGTTGCCCTCTTCCTCGCATGGGAGCATCACCATGAGACCCGCGAAAAACATCTCCTAGAGGATCAAGAGAAGGATGCCTTTGTTCCGCACCATTTCCTCTTCTACCAGCTTGATCAAGCCGAAGGACACCTTGAGACCGAAGTCCATCACCAGGTTGATCTAAACCTCCTTGTCCTTTCCCTCGACGTCCATCATCACCGCCAAGAGGTCCAAGAAGATCTACTTGAGGAATTCCAGCACATGCAGATTGATGATCAAACTCACCGTCATTTGCGAGGAGGTTATAGATTGCTGTCTCCCCATTCATCCTGAACACCTCTGGTTGCCCGTGCCCTTGTCCTGGAGTCCGAGTAGAGTCCCAGCTTTGCGGAGTTTCAAACGCCATTGGCATCCGACCTTGACTTCGCACCACTCCATCACCACGTCCTTCTGCTCCATGAATTGCCTGCACAGGCCTTGGGGTCTGTTCACCTTGGTCCCATTCATCTGCGGGAACCGGTGGCAAGCTCTCAGGAGTTGCGGGGATCAATGGCAAAGTGGTCGGTCTAAGTCCCTCCACTCTTGCTGCAACTTGTACCCGTTGAGACCAGAAAGGGTTCACCTGCTCATCCACATTCTCANTCGTCGATGCGCCATGTTTCAGCACAGTGAGGTACGGTTTGGGCTCATAACCTGCTTGCGGAGCAGCGTTTTTGAACCGCTTAAAGAAGCCTGCAGCACGGCAGGTCTGTTTTCCTTGGTCTTTGAATTAGGTTGGATACTACACTTGATCATAGCCATAAAGGCCTTTGTTGTGAAATACTACATGCATAGACAAACCCATCTTGGAAGATTCAGAATGCCTGAACTGCAGCGCCGCGAATCAAACTTCAATCATGTTAAAAACAATACCTTAGACATGCAGACTGTCACAAACATGCAAATGACTCAAATGACTGCTTTGAGAAGCAAGACTTCTGGCCTCAGCGAGTTGAAAGGCCTGTTGTCTCCTGGAGGACCTCCGTTAACGCAGAGATTCTCCAGTTCATAGTTGTAACAAGTCCTGGCTGCTGCATCTTGGAAGAGTTGCTCATCATCACATTGGACGCACTCCGTGGCGTTGGTATTGCCAACTTTCCGCAGCACATATCCCGAAAGGCATTTGATGCAAACGTTGTTGGCATCCAACTCAGAACATCCAATGCAGAATGGTTCGTTGCAGCACCGGCTGGTGAAGGTCAAACCTTGCCAAGATCCCACGAGCTGGCCAGTAGGACATGGAGCTTTCGGAAAGTTGCTTGCTTCACTGGCCAGCAACGCTGCTGTTTCCTTTTTTTTCTGGTCCAAAAGCACTTGCTTTTTGGGGCAGCGTTCGAACATCAAGTTCTTGGCCACAGCCTTCTTTTTCTGAAACCATTGGGGAAGTCCCATGCGAGGGTCATCATCAAAAATTGCATTCTGGCTGGCATAGGGATTGAACAAGCCTGGTGGCTGATAAATGTTATCATTCATCGATTCTTCAAGGACCTCAGAAGTTTGAGAAGCTGATGCATGGGACCGCAGGTTGTGTTCAGATGTTTTATGATGCTTTGTAACAGCCTTTGCTTTGTGACCACGCTGATGATGTTGCGAGACCTGCAAGAATGTTTGAGCTGAAGACTTGCCTGCCGCTGTCTGGATTGAAATTTCTTGCTCACAGGACTGTGTAGCAAGTTGCTGCACCAGATTTGGCAAGAGAACGCTCCTGGCAGTCTCATGAGCTTCTTCTGCTTGCTGAAGAAGGGTCGCAAGTAGCTTGGAATCTTCCGGCTCGCCCATGCCTTCAAAGTGGAANGAGAACGCTCCTGGCAGTCTCATGAGCTTCTTCTGCTTGCTGAAGAAGGGTCGCAAGTAGCTTGGAATCTTCCGGCTCGCCCATGCCTTCAAAGTGGAAACGATCCCTCAGAGAAGCTAATTCTGCAAAGACTGTCCTGACTTGCAAAAGCATTTGATGTGCAAAGCCTTGGCTCAAAGTTGTCTGAAGCCTTGAAGTCATGGCATCTACACAGTCGCTCAAGGTATCCGACTTTTCGTCTTCGTTGGAACTAGCCATGATGGTGGGGACATCCAAGGAGTTGGCATCAAACTCCAGCAACCTAGAGAACGCATCACCATGCAGAAGTTGGTCAGAGAGCAGACCTGCCTTTGGCAGAACTTCAAGCCACATGGACTGCAAGCCTTGCTGGAACTGAGTTTCGGTGGAGGAAAGCCTGTCATAGCCTTTCAGCACATCATGCCACTTCACAGAGCATTGCTGGGAGAAGCCTTCAAGGAGTGTCATTGCATCCGAAAAAACTGACTGAAACTGCCTCACTGAGTGCAAATGTGAATCAATCGTTGAACGGATGGACCACCAGGTTGAGTCCAAGTCCAGCAGAAG
>BGPT01002129.1:106926-131728 GCA_003297045.1 Symbiodinium sp. clade C Y103 | reverse complement strand
AGTGCAGATCCCGTATTGGGGCTCGAAAACGCCCGAAAGATTGAGGGGCAACATGGCAGTGCTGGAGCACATCAACATCAACACAAATGTTGTGCGATACGCAGAGGAGTTCAACACCTATCACGGTGGAACAACAGAAGAAGACCAACAGATGGAAGGATGAAGAGTCATCCAACGGTGGGTGAGACTGACACCCAGAGATCAACAGTCCAGGGTGAAACTGCAACATCCTTGGATTCAACATCCTAAAACAACAGAGATGCTGACGAGACAACANGTGTACAGAGTCTCAACAGCGCTTTTTGTAGGTGCAACAGTCCAGTGTGCTGGTCATGAGGACCAACAAACTGAGAGGCGGTGTTAAGTACAACACTGCGTGCACCAACATTCTGGATCAACAGGCCTTGAGCCTGAAGCATTCCAACAGACAGAGTGCGCACAGCGACAGCTGCAACATTTGAGTCAACAGTGCTGCCTTGAGTTTTTCAAAAAAAAATATATATAATAACATATATATATATACACATATTATCTATATTTTCCCAATAGATTTCATCAGTGGGCAATTTTGCCCCCCACACTCTCCAACAGATCCATCTTGGCTGGTTAAGTTCTCATGTTTGGTGAGTTTGGTGAGTTTGGTGCTATCTCAAATCCCCAATTTCTTTGGTTAAATTCAGCGTATGTCCAATTTTCAGACGCAGCCAAATTTGTACAAGGCCATACTTCGAGTTGCATTTCTACATCCGAACTTCTGGTAATTTTCATCATTGATCATAGCCAAAGCCCACTCACAACCAGACAAAGCCAAACTGCCACAACCCCTGAGAAGACCATATTCATCATCATAAATCACCAATATTTTTTTTCTTATACCAGTTATACCGTTATACCTAGAAGTTATACCTCAATTATACCCATGAAACACTCCTAGGCGCCCTACATGGATGCCTTGGCCGCTGCGGCATGTCAGCAGGGTGGCCGCATCTTGGAGGCCTAGCGGGGAACGTTTTGCAGTGATGGCATGTAAACTGTCTATCATGATATATGATACCAAAAATTATCTATACACTTATATCATGATCATCACAATTTACACGATCATAGTTATAACATAGCAAATAGCAAATATCATCATGATAATGATAGCAACGATAAGAATAAACCAATGATAGTGATTAGATATCTACACACACACACTACTGTGTATATATATATATATACGCAGTATATAAATATAAATATAAATGTAAATGTAAACGTAGATATAAATATAAAAATAAAAATAAATATACATATAAATGAAAATAAATGTACATAAATAAATAAATCAATCAATCAATCAATAAACAAATAGACAAATAAAAAATAAATAAGTAAAAATAAATAAATAAATTAAAATTAATGAATAAATAAATCAATCAATAAGTAAATAAAGAAGTAAAAATAAATAAATAAATAAATATATATATATATATACATAAATAAACAAATATAAATAACTAAATAAAAATAAATAAATAAATAGATAAATCATAATAAATAAAAATAAATAAATATATATAATTAAATAAATACATATATATATATAAATAAACACATGAAAAAATAAAATTGATGAATAAATACATGAAAATATATAAATAAAAATAAATGAATAATAAAAAGAAATAGATATATAAATAAAAAAGATTGAGCGCGGACTGGAGGATAAAATCAGAGCAGCCACTCAGCCACTCTCAGCCACTGTGAGAGGCCAGAGCAGCCACTCAGCCACTCTCAGCCACTCTAGTAGAGTGACTGAGAGTGGCTGAGTAGCTGGTGCAGCCACTCAGAGTGGCTGAGAGTGGCTGAGTGGCTGCTCTGGCCTCTCAGAGTGGCTGCGAGTGGTTGAGTGGCTGCTCTGCACTCAGAGTGGCTGAGAGTGGCTGAGTGGCTGGTGCAGCCACTCTGAGTGGCTGAGAGATATTGCTACCTTGAAGATGTTGCTACGTTGAAAGATGTTACTACGTTGAAGATGTTGCTACGTTGAAAGATGTTGTTACGTTGAAAGATATTGCTACTTGAAGATGTTGCTACCTTGAAGATGTTGCTACGTCGAAAGATGTTGTTACGTTGAAAGATCTTGCTACGATCTTGCTACGTCGAAAGATGTTGCTACGTTGAAAGATCTTGCTACGTTGAAAGATGTTGCTACGTTGAAGGATCTTGCTACATTGAAAGATCTTGCTACGTGGGAAGATCTTGCTACGTCGAAAGATGTTGTTACGTTGAAAGATGTTGCTACGTCGAAAGATGTTGCTACGTTGAAAGATGCTGCTACGTTGTAAGATGTTGTTACGTTGAAAGATCTTGCTACGTTGAAAGATCTTGCTACGTTGAAAGATGTTGCTACGTTGAAAGATCTTGTTACGTTGAAAGATCTTGCTACGTTGAAAGATCTTGCTACGTTGAAGATGTTGCTACGTTGAAAGATCTTGCTACGTGGGAAGATCTTGCTACGTTGAAAGATGTTGCTACGTTGAAAGATGTTGCTAGGTTGTAAGATCTTGCTACGTGGGAAGATCTTGCTACGTTGAAAGATCTTGTTACGTTGAAAGATCTTGCTACGTTGAAAGATGTTGTTACGTTGAAAGATGTTGCTACGTCGAAAGATGTTGTTACGTTGAAAGATGTTGCTACGTTGAAAGATGTTGCTACGTTGAAAGATGTTGTTACGTTGAAAGATGTTGCTACGTTGAAAGATGTTGTTACGTTGAAAGATCTTACTACGTTGAAAGATCTTGCTACGTCGAAAGATCTTGCTACGTTGAAAGATCTTGCTTAGTTGAAAGATGTTGTTACGTTGAAGGATCTTGCTCTTGTTACGCAGACACAACGTTCAAAGCGTCGGAATTTCCCCCGGCGGACGCAACGCTCCGAAGACACAAAGCTTCATAGCTTCAGAGCTTCATCCAACGGACGCAACGGTCCGAAGACACAACGCTTCAGCGCTTGACAGATTCACCCCAAAGACGCGAAGCTCCAAAGACCAGACATTCACAGCTTCTCTAAAAGAAAGCAAAGCTCACGCTTCACATGTTCACCCCGAAGACAAGAAAAAAAACATTTTAACACGTACTTACAGAAACCATCACCGAATACACTCAGACCTAGGAAGAATTAGATGTTCAAGAATATTGAACTGCACCAAGGACTCAGCCACTCTCAGCCACTCAGACAACATCTTCAACGTAGCAACATCTTTCAACGTAGCAGCCTCTTCAACGTAGCAACATCTTCAACATAGTAACATCTTCAACGTAGCAANTCTTCAACGTAGCAACATCTTTCAACGTAGCAGCCTCTTCAACGTAGCAACATCTTCAACATAGTAACATCTTCAACGTAGCAACCTCTTCAAGATAGCCAAAACTTCACCGTGGCAACATTTTCAAGTTAATAAAATCTTCAACGTATTTTCAAGGTAGCAGGATCTTCAACGTAGCAACATCTGTCCAAGTAGCCACATCTTAAAGGTAGCAATATCTTTCAACATAGCAACGTCTTTAACGTAGAAACATCTTCAACATAGCAATATCTTCAACGTAGCAGCATCTTGCAACGTAGCAAGATCTTCAATGTAGCAACATCTGCAAGGTAGCAACATCTTCAAGGTAGCAAGATCTTCAACGTAGCAAAATCTTTCGACGCCGCAACATATTTCAACGTAGCCTGAATCTTTCAACCTAGCAAGATCCTTCAACGTAGTAAAATCTCCACTGTAGCAAAATCTTCAACGTGGCAACATCTTTCAGCGTAGCAAAATCTTCAACGTGGAATTCAAAACTCGGGAAAGAAGACAAACGATCCAAAGCCATCCAATGGAAAAAACGATGACAATTACGCAAAAAGGGAAAAACACATAGACAAATAGTTCGGGGAAATTGAGTTTGGTCGGAGGTCGGGGCGTTGGTTTGGGCTCAGTTGCAGACCAGGAATCTTTTTTGATCCCCATACTATGTTTTGATCCCCGGGATTTTTCCCCAAACAGTGTGGCCACACTGAGGGGTTCTTACGGTCACAGTTAAGGTCCGGTGTTTAATCGAGGTGGTACCATCCGTGTCCGGCCAATTCCCTGTAAATTTCCACACAAGATTGCCCTTGTGAAATATCCTTGTGCATTTCGGTTGCGCAGCTCGTGCAAAATGCTTGCCGCGGGATTGGGGTCCGGCATTTTTCCACCACACATTTCCACACAAAATGGCTCTTGTGAAATGCTCATGTGCTTTTCGACTGCGCAGGCTCGCACGACACGTCTGTCGCGGGATTGGGGTCTGGCATTTGTCCTGTAAATTTGGACACAAAATGGCTCTTCTCAAATGCCCATGTGCGTCTCGCCTGCACAGGCTCGCACAAAGTGTGCTTCCCGGTCTTGGGATCGGTCTTCCTCCTCCTCCTCCTCCTCCTCCTCCTCAACATCCACATCATCATCTTCCTCTCCTCATCTTCCTCTCATCATCTTCCTCTCATCATCTTCCTCTCATCATCTTCCTCTCATCGTCATCATCATCATCATCATCATCATGATGATCATCATCATCATCACAATTATAGTGCAGTATCCTTTTACCCCCCTCCACACTGTTTGGGGACTCTTGACGCCATAATATGTTTTGATCCTCTTGCCCCTTTTCAGGAACATGCCACGAAGCCAAATATTTGGAACGTGTTTCCAACAGCAGCTCGACGAGTCACGGCACCACCTTACCCGCAGTTCAAGAAGGTGAAACGTGCCTTTTGCTGTGGAATCGGTTTGTTTTTCCCGAAACAGTTTACTGTTAAACTTTTGCTGCGCTGAGAGCAGGCGATGATGCTACGAGCTGCCCCCCTGCCCCTCCAGAGGGGAGAGGAGAGGATGGGCTTGAGGCCGAAGAAAAACCGCCCAAGGTCCCTGACCGGAAGAGGCGCAGGTTGGAAGACCACCTGGAGGATCAAGAGGAGCCCCAACACAAGAGAGAGCGTGGACGATCTCCGGAAAAGAGGGGGAGCAACAAAGAGAAGAAGAAACACGAGAGATTCCTCAGGGGATTCGTCGGATGGCAAGTCCTCGTCGGGCAGGTCGCATTTTCAGGTAACCCCAGCCCGGGGGAACGAGCTTTGGCGCAAGGCCCAAAAGAAGCCCGGGCGTCTGGCTCAAAGGCATCCAGAAGATGAAGAGGCCGGCAGCGGGTCAGCTCCCATCAGGGAGAGATCCGTGAGCCAGTCAAGAGAGACCCCCCATGACCGACAGAGCCCGGCCGAGCGCATGGAAAGGAGATCGGCAAGGTCCTCAGCCACGGCTCAGGTTGAACACTGAAGTCTACATCCAAGCTCCGAGCGTCACCACACGGGGGAGCAGCAGACACTGAGGCGCGCAGAGGGGGGCCATGTGGGATGAAGCAGAACAGCGCAGCAATTACTTTTGGAGGGTATAGTTTTTCAGGATTTTTTTTCCCCACATCTTTGTGTGGGGTTCTTGTTTTTGGTTCTGTACTTCCGTCCGTGTCCTCCTCCTCCCGCCGCTCCCTCCACTACTTACTCACGCGCCACTTACCCACACACCACTTACTCACACACCACCTACCCACACACAACTTACTCACACACCACTTACCCACACACAACTTACTCACACACCATTTACCCACACACACACACAACTTCCCCACACACCTTCACTTTGCGTGGCAGGCGTGGCACTTGGTGACATCGACCGTCACTTTGCGTGGCAGGCGTGGCACTTATGGCGCTGGGCTGGCTCTGGTGACGCGCTTGGGTCCCGCTTGGCGCCGTGGTCGCCGCGGCTTTTTGCGTGGCGTTTGTGGGGCAGCTGACTTTGATTTGGGGACATCACTGTTAGGTCTGAATCGAGCCGCTTTTTTTTTTCCATATACTAATCCTAGTGCACACTTGAGCTATCCACAGTTGCCGCTGTTTCTGGTTTCCAAGGCCTATGACAAGCTGACAACTGGAGGAATCCCCGATGCGCCTTGCTTTCCACCAGTGCTTTGGATAGTTTGTTGCTGTGAGTGGCGTTGTTGAGGCAGCAGCAACAGACATTTGGGAAGTTTGTCAGAAGAAGATGGTGGCGGAGGCGAGAGTGTCAGGTTCATGTATTCATTCTGGTCCAAACCTTCATGTTTTGCCTGTGGGTCACAAACCTTATCAAACTGATGAATTGAGTTGTTTGTTTTGCTTCAGGCCACGATGCTCAAGAACCGGGCTATCAACAGAGCGCGCAGACCCCGCAACGAGGTGCCAGTTTGTTTGCTCCGAGCAGGCTAATCAGGGCAGACCATCAACAATTCAGCCGGCAATTTATACAGAGTCTTGCCAGGACAAACAGCAAAGAAACCTGCGCAGAGCCCAGCAGAAGGCGTGGTGAAATCCGACGCGGTGGGAGATGTTGTTTCATTGTGATCTATTGCCACACGAGGTGTTTTTTTCCTGGTGAACTGGTGGTGATGTGTTGTGACGTGTTGTGATGTGTTCAATGTTGGTGGAGAGTTACGCGCCCCTTAGTCCAGCAGAAGTGTGTCATTGATTGGGCTGACAGGAGGAAAAACAGAAAGCAAAAAAGCAGGCGCCGGGCGACAAGAATAACATGTTTTCTAAAATTCTTACATTCCAAACCTATGAGTTGACCATTGATTTTGTAGGGTTTTATGTGGCTTTTGTATGGCTTGATCATTTTACATACTCTATCTCTTTCATTTGTTTCCCAGCACATGCTGCTGCTGCTGCTGCAGCTGGGCTGCTACAGTCTGCTAAAAGACATGGCGAAGGGTGCTTCATAAAGGGAGTGTCTTCCTAACAAGTCCTCCTAAGATCTCAAGTCCTCGCTTTGCATCTTTTCAATCGCATGTGTTCCTTTTAATGTAGCATCTGCTGCGTACTTCTTTGACACCACTATGCCTGTCGCTTGCGCGCTTACATGTGACTTGACTTGGCTTTTCCATGTGACTTAACGCGTCGCCTGACTATACCTTGTTTGTGACGCGATATGACTTTGCGTGAAATTTCACATGTGCCTTGACATTGCTTTGATTTACTTCGCCTTTGATTTCACTTTTCTTGATGCCATGTGACTTGGCTTTACTTTGCGTGCCGCTACTTTGCATGTGACTGGACATTGCTTACTTTGCTTCGAACGTGACATTACTTTGCAAGTGACTTGACATGACTTTGCGCGCAGCTTGACAGAAACATTTTCTGTATACATTACATGATTACATCCTACTACATCGCAATACAAATAGAAGGATTAAAATTCTTACCAATAGAATTAGTAGATATTAACAGTTAATTTATTACTTGTATTTAGGTCCCCTTACTTAAAAAAGGCAATAGTGCTGTTTTCATCTTGCCCACGCATGGATTTATCTCATGTGTTTTTCTTTCTTTCGGGTGCCCGCTTGGGATCTAGTTTTGATCGATTCAATTTCTCACCTTGCAAAATTAGATCTATGTTTTTTGTGCCACAGAAGTTTCCAGTTTTCTGTTGCGCACAGCCAGGAGATCTTGCTGCCTGTGATCCTGTGGCCTTGTTTCACCCGTGGTTTACATCATTCGGTTCGCCGTGACAAAACATGTGGCATGGCGTGAACTGCGGCAACACAAACGATCTGGAAATTAGGTAATGTTGGCACGGAACCTTCGGGAAATCCGGGTCAGAGATAGAATCTTCTTACTGGCTTACACCCTAATCGAGTTCATGCATGGGCTGCGTGGGTGCTGTATGTTCTTGCAACGCCACAAGAGTAGAGTTAGAGAGGCCACAAAGAATCGTACTCTGCTGTGTTCCGACAGCAAACAAATCACCAGTGAGTGTTTCTGTTTCTGCTCAACTCGCGCATCCACACAACACAATCACCAAGCAGATGTTTTTTTTCAATCACTCAGCTGCAATCAGAATTCCTTACCCCCAAAATAATATTGGAAGTACCATGAAGTACCCGAGTCTGCAGAAACACTTACTTATGTATCATATCGTACATATTGTACCATCATTCGGGCACGAAACCCCATGATTTGCCAGCGTGTCCTTTTCCGACCGTGAGACTTTCAAATTCGTTCCGAGCTTGGACACGCACATCACAGCAGAGAGAGAAACCGTTTCACAGAACAAAAGGATGACCCAGGAAGTGCTGGTGTTTGGGGCAATCCAATCCCCAAATCATACTTGCCCCATCTTACCCCAAGTATTGGGACCCCAACTCATGAATAGATCCAATGTGTTCCACCACGGCTTCTAGGCGCGTGTGTGGAAACAAAAATCACACATATTACGCAATGCTTGGGAAATGTTGACATTTTGGCCCCAACACAAATTTCAATCCCTTGGTAGAATTACGATTGCGACAGGAAAAACAACAGCATGTTTGCGGTTTACGTGATACAAAAATGGCGGCACATGTTCAAATTTATGTTCAACATGTTGAAACAAGTGCAAAATTTCAAGCCTGATTTTTGATGCTATGGTAAATGTTGGCGCATCCCCCTTGAAGGCTGTAGTGATGTTATGCTACAAACAAGCACTTCGATTTTTTTCCAACTGGTTCGCTTGAACCCCGTTCCCAAATATTTTCTTCGACGTGGTGACATGTCGTAAGGTTGCGTGATGTGACGTGAAATCACCTTGCNTTTTTTTCCAACTGGTTCGCTTGAACCCCGTTCCCAAATATTTTCTTCGACGTGGTGACATGTCGTAAGGTTGCGTGATGTGACGTGAAATCACCTTGCCTGTGGTAGGTGCAAAAACAGAAACACGGATGTTTGGTGTTCATTCGCTTTTCCCGCGTCCTTGTAGCACGAACAGCGCCAACGAAGCAAAAACACAACAAAATACGTGGAACATGGATTCATGACGGCGGACATATATCCACGACATTGCGTGTTTGGTATTTTTTGCGAAACGTTCCAATTGCATCCANAACACAACAAAATACGTGGAACATGGATTCATGACGGCGGACATATATCCACGACATTGCGTGTTTGGTATTTTTTGCGAAACGTTCCAATTGCATCCACTTGCTTGCAAACTCCCAGCCATTCAGAGTGGCTGCTTCGATTTCGCGGACCGTGCTGCTCATCCACTCAATAAATAAATAAACAAATAAATCATAAATCTATATACATGAATAAGTAAGTACATTAAAAAAAAATAAATAAGTAAAATGCATATATTTATGCTATATCATATGATATCCCGATGAACATCTCCCAGGTTGGTTTCGGCCTGGGCCTCTCCGCCGCGGCCATCCAGCGCCGGGCCGGTGGCGCCGGGGTCACGGAGCACGTGATCCTGGAGGCGAACGAGATGGTTATGGCCAAGGTGAGAAAAACGGTGGGTTTCCATGGGGGAAAAAGGTTGAAAAGCGCGGGACTATGGAATTCTTCCAAAATGGAAACCCCTGAGAAATCGGGAGAAACATGGGAATATTGCAAAGATGGTGTAAACTTTGTGGGAGAATGCTGGGGAAAAATGAGGAAGAAAGTGGGAAAATCCAAGGAAAATGGTGGACAAACGAGGAAAACATGGGGAAAACCTAGGAACATGGTGGAAGAACAAGAACACATCGGGAGTTGAAGAAATATGGGGAGACATCTTTCAAAAATAAATCAAAGATATTTGCATTTAAAATTTGAAGAAATGTGATGGGGTTAACCTGTTTATTAAACAGAAAAAAAAACTGAGACTCAGCCTGGGCTCAGGCTGGATTTTGGTCTGACGAAGCTGAGATTCCCACCGTGGTCTTGGGCGGCTTCTGGCAAGAGCTGGTGGAATCCCTGGAGGATGGTCCCTTGGGCCCTGAAAGTTCCTCTTTGATTGGTGATGACATAAGGAGTTATACTACTTGGTTCTTGGGGAGTATGAACTAATCCATATGAATGGGACACTTCTCAATCAACTATGACCAACTAGTACAATGAGGTGGGAAAACGGTATTTTTGATGGCCTCAATTTCGCTATACTTATAGTTATCCTCAGAAATGGGGTTGGAATGGGTGGGTTATGCTCAGTCCTATGGTTGTGGTGGGTGGTACTTGCCTTGGCAGCTTTGGCGTATGTTTTCAAGTTCTGGGGCAAATTGCAGTCTTGCATTCTGTCTGAGACAGGGGACGAACAATTACTTTTGTGGTGCTTTTTAAAATCATCATGAGGTTTGTTCAATGATACATAGTCGACCCCCAAATCCAGCGGTTTACCATCATTTTCCCATCTGCACACCAGGCATTTTTTTGGCATACCCTCATTTCTGGATCCACAACTTGGGGTGAAACCACTCTGGTGAAACCATGCTGGGCCACCTCAAAAAGTCCGCTAGACATCAGCTGGGTCAGTTGGGAACCCAAAAAAACGTCTTCCCATTTTGTATGCGCATTTCCCCCCATTCTGATGTTCCCCACCTTGTTGCTCAAATTGGGCACATATCACCATGAATTGCCCACAATTTTCAATCTCCACATTTCGCGGGTGGAACGCTAAAATGCCAGTCTGAAATCGGCGCTTTCATTCATATCATTATATGATATTTGTTTCAAAAATTCAAGTATTGTTTCACCTTACCTGATAATAATGATGATGATGATGATGATGAGGAGGAGGAGGAGGAGGAGGAGGAGGAAGAGGACGACGACGACGACGACGACGAGGATGACGACGACGATTTATTATGATGACCATTGCTATGTTCATTATTATCCTATTAGTGATTATTATTGATGGTGATGATAACCCGAATAATAATCATAATTATAATAACAATCATGATAATAATCCATCATCCCATTCAGATGGTCACAGATATAATAATCACCATGGTCATTCTTGGTGATAATAATCATAATATTTCTGGTGTCACCCAGGCAGTTTCGATGGCATCCTCTTCGACGCCTACCCGCTGTCCCCCGGCGAAGCGGCCGGTGATGGCGAGGTGGGCGCCTTCTTCGTTGAAGCGGCGCGGCTCTTGCGGCCAGGTGATGTGGGGTTGGGCCAAGGATGGGCACGAGAAAATGGTGGTTCAACGATCAAGAAGTGGGGATTTAATGAAATTCTATGGGATTTAATGGAATTCAGCGGCGCATATCCTCTGGGTATTTAATGTAGCGAAGTGGAAACTCATATTTCAATAGGTATCTCATCATTTTTATTATCTATAAATGGGCTCTTTTGAGATTTTAGGGTCCTACCTTCATTCCAGTTGAACCATTTTGTTTCTACCGCCATTTCTCTTGGTGAAAAGAAACCCTGCCAAAATTAATTCCCCCTATTTCTGCGAATGAAGTCCACCATAATCTACCAATGTTGGTAGATCTTCTCACACGCCAGGTGGCTGTTTCAGCTTCTACTACGACGCCGGGCGCACCTGGTTAGAATCTGTGCAAAGCTTCCGGGATGAAACGGTGCCCAAGCTGCTGAAAGCTGGATTTCGGGAGGTCAAGGACTGGGGTGCTGAGCTGGTGAGGTGAAAATGGGGGAAATGACTATCCAGTGGTAGAAGTAGCGATTTGGAGCGATTTGGGTATCCATATTCCCGTCATAAAGCGGTTGGGGAGTCAGTTGGAGCTACGAATTGAGTTTCCCAGCCGCATGATAGATCAGCAACTGATGGTTAGGACGGGTAATTACTCCAGAATGGAACCTTTCAGGTTGCTGAATTAGTGGTGATGATGGTGATGAAGATGAAAATATTGAACAAACTGGGTATAAGTTGACCAATTCATTTTGCATGATTGATGATGACATGATGACATCAACTTCTGGTGCACAGCCTGCGAGGAAGATCAGGTCCTTTGTCGTCCTCGCCCTGGCTGCAGCTGCACGGATTCAAACCAGGAAGGGGGGATTTTCCTCAATTTCATGGCCCCATGGGGGAAATGAGGTTCTACACCATGGGATTGTAAACTGTCCGATGACACGGGGTTCCAAGTTTAAGGGATCTCCTTTGAGGTTACTTCTGGAAGGACCGCTTTCTGATTCCCATGGCCATCCGATGAGCTCAGCGTTCATCCTCGGCTGCCGTTCTTCGCTGCCACGAGTTTCTGGTGAAGCTGCTGGCGTTCCTGTGACATCGATGCGCTCCACATCCTGCAGCTGCTGTTGCCTCCCATGACATGGCGCCAGTGGAGATGGCCGCGCCTGAGATATGCTGAAAAGATGGAGAAAATTGGGGATGGCAGGATGCTCAACTTGAGTGAGGTCCTACAACTTGGGAAGTCATTCTTTTCAAACGCCAATTCAGGTTCTAGGAAGACAATATCTGTGGGGGCCTCATCCATTCTCAGACATAGTTTCACCTCATTGGAGACCCGCCAGGCCTGTACCCTGTCTATGACCTGCCACGGCACATTGGCCTGCAATTCGTGGGGACCAAGGCCGAAATCTGTGATGCTTTTTGGGTCCAAATTTTGTGATTTTTGCAGGGTATTTCAGGTTAACCACATGATGGTTGCTTCACATCCCTAGTTTTGACTTATATATATAGTTTTACCTCAAACAGATTTGTTTGAACATGATGTACCCCATTCCATGCTCATCAGTTTCACCATGAACACTGCCGTTAGGGGCCTGTGCCCCATTTTCAGACGCACCTATACTCCCAAAAATTGGTTGAACATTCACAGAACACACCCAGTTTTTTTTTGGTGTGAAAGAATCTTTTTTTCCTGTTTGATTTTTCCTCAAATCATCCCAATTTTCTATACCATCCCTCTATCAACCCATCAAAAATAGTCGACTCTCGCGGGACGTCACGGGAGGTGCTCCAACCCTCCTCCCTGCGCTTTGCACTTGCCCAGGCAGGCGATTTCGTGTGATTTTTGTTGGGTCATCCGATGGAGTTGTCTCAAATATGGTGTATTTACCCCCCCAGGCTATGGCATTTTTGTAGGAAACGTGATGATGAACCAGTTGATATTTTTTTGAGTGCATGATTTTCAGTCAAATTCAAATGTGCTAGAAATCATGAAACATCCTATCTATCGGGTTCCACCATCGTGAAATGGGGGTTCCACCTTCGTGAAACAGGGATTAAACATGATCATCCATCATGACATATGCAGAGATAGCCAAGCAGAACCGAGTAAAGCGACTGGTGAAGAGGTGAAAACAGGTCATTTTTGCCTGTTTTGCCGGGGGAATATTTCATACCTACCAAAAAGTGAACTGGTTGCAGTGTTAGACATGGGCACAACTGCCCAAGGGTGCTGAAGCCGAGGCACATCAAGAGGTGAAATGGGCAGCCAGTGGCGATGGCGACCTGCTTAGCCTACGCCACATGTCGAATGTCTGCACATATGCAGTGGGTAACAAAAACTATTCCAAGACTTGTCACCGTTGATGTTTTTCTTTGGCGTCCAAGGCCGATCGAGGTTCGGAAAGGAAGAAGATGAGGACATGTTGTGTGGCAGTTTGGGTCACTAGTTTGATTTGATAATTAGCATTGCTGATGCCCCCGCGATTCTGAAGTTCGTCAAGGGTTATAGGAATCTCTGTCCATTTCAAAGATGCTTGTGATTGACATGAGAACCCAAGTTTTGGGCATGTGCAAACTTTGTATTGCGGGGTTGCAGGTGGGCAGCATGTCCGATTTGCCGCTCAAGACACACCATGTCTGAAGCAAACGCCAACATGCCATGCCAAGTCATTGCATTGCTATGAACAGAGGTACGCCTCACCTGATAAAATCGTTGGCAAGTTTTCTTTGGTGTCAGAGTAGAGTAGATAGTATTGCACATACCATATACTGTAAGTCCTTCCTAAACCGCTGGCCAAAGAATGGTCGCTAAGCAAAAAGGAGTGTTGATCGCATCTGTTCCTCAAAACTTAGATATAGTCCCTTCCCGAAACGTGGACCAAATCCCAAACTTCTCCATCAAAAAGCTGTTGAACCTACGAGAAACTCCAAGAGACCACCGCTTTCATCAAAAGTTTGGGGCAACATTTACTGAGCCTCTCCACCCCTCAGCATCCCCCCAGTCCCCCAGCCCTGCTTCAGCTTCCAACGACAACGCCGTTGCTGCCATGAGCGACTTGTTGGTGAAGCCGCTTCCGGAGCGGGTGAAGAGATTGGAGAAGGCAGGGCTGGAAGGAAAATACCATGGGATTCTCTGGGGATGTAGCTTTTACATCTTGAAAGATAGGAACCCCTTGTTTTTTTTTTGGGGGTAAAACCAAATTTCTGCCCATACAGATAGGGTATCTAAAGATTGGTTTGCCAGTTCAAATGATCGGTTTCATACGCGGCTCACAGAGCCTTTGTTTTAGGATCAATCACCAAAACTAGCCCAGGGTTTACTTGGTGTCGTAAAATAAGTGCGATGTCTGTTAGTAAATCACAAGGTGTCCTCAATTCCGTTCTCCGATTTTATTTTTCATCGACCTGGGGTGGTAAAACCAAAAATGAACCATCCCTAAGTCAAGTCATCACCATTTCTATGGGTGGTACCAACCATTCCCAGTCAATGTAGGTTTATTGCTTTGGGTTTCTGACATTATCTGGGTCAACCTTGGTTTCGTACTTAGTCGTACTTCAATCTTTTGCTATCAATGGTAGCATGTACTGGTAGCCTTGGTCCCCAAGAGAGCTGGGATATGCACCTTCATCCGCCCACAAACATGGTGTTTTATTGGCTTTATCCATCACCTAGTGGGATTTCGTGGGGATTCAATGGAATAACAATGGGAGCCTCAAGCAATCAAACATGGCGTGCTGGAAAATTCCTCATTGAATTGGATGATTTTCCCATCCAGAAATCCGTAAAAAACCTCTGCAGGCGAGAGACTCCATGCGACCACTTCTGGAGACTAGGACGCGATTGGAATCCCGGGGCCCTGGTGAAGTTCTAGGCTTTGGAAACCATTGGATTCTAAGGACCTTTTCCCGCAACAAATTCAGGAAGCCCCCCAATTTCTCATGACTATGTAGGTATGTACATGTGTATATATATATATATACAATATGTGTATATATATATATATTTATGTATATGATATGCATACATATAGATGGGCTATGGTCGGAATCTCTTGTATAACATGGGATATATTGGGATACAGCATGACCATCCCATCCCAGTAGAATCCACAAAAAACAATCCCCTTATTGACTTGCTGATGACTTGCTGATGACGGTTGCCAATGACTTAGGAAAACAGTTGTCTATTTGCAAACAACTGTGAAACCGCCGGGAGCTCAGGTGACAGCTTTGTGTCTGACTGCGCACGAAGACACATAGATCATGTATCTACAGTATATAAATATATATATATAGTATATATATATATATAGTATGTATATATACATATATATACATAGTATATACACGCATACATAAGTAGGATAAAACACCACAACAATGACAGGAACTAGTTTATTTCCAATATTTTTATGGACTCTGTAGACAGTTAAGTAATCTATTTCCACTCTTCTACAGAAACTTAAGCTTGAAACCTTTGGATTTTTGGGGGATTTTGATGTTCCCATGGTACCTAAAAGCATGGCTGAAAAACTCAATGGAGTTTGATGTTCCAATTTTGATTTTTAGGACTTTCTCCTAAGTTTCCTTTGAATGGACCCCTAAAGAAGGGTCTGTGAAGAAATGGGTATAGGTCGAAATAGGTACCCCACTCAGTAGATGCTTAGTACATGTCAATACAATCCTAAAATATATGGGGTCCCTTCTAGGGCTTGAATGGCTTGACTCATCCCCAAATGTCCCTGGTGGCACTGGTGCCTGCCGAGATCTTCCGGGAGTTTCGCATCTCCTGCGTTCACCTTCGGAGAGAGAGGGAGGCCCTAGACGCCTTGGAAGGGAAGGAGGTCGGGTGGCGATTCCTCTGCAAACTCTGTCGTGAGAGGCGGGGAAAAACTGGGGATTTTGAAGGCTGCTGGAGATGGAAAGGGAAAATGTGGATCATTTTGGTTCAATGTATTGTGAAATATCTTTATTGGAATGTAGACATATACAGACATTTTTGGACTTGAATTGGCAGCAATTATTTGGGCATTTATGGAGGTGCAATAAATTCGTTTGCGCAATTCAAGGGCTGGCACATATACATGTATGATATGTAGAATAATGTATATACATATCTGTAGATGGGGAAGGCAATGGCTTGGAGTTGATTGTTGAGCCACCCGTGAGGCCATTTCTCTACGACCGTGTGCACGAGGTGCTGCAGATTCTGATGATGCTC
The DNA here is from genome assembly GCA_003297045.1 of Symbiodinium sp. clade C Y103. Classification (NCBI taxonomy): domain Eukaryota; class Dinophyceae; order Suessiales; family Symbiodiniaceae; genus Cladocopium; species Cladocopium sp. clade C. The sequence continues at coordinate 115,504 of BGPT01002129.1, read as the reverse complement.
GGTGGATCTAGCCGTAGAGGGGTTGAGACCATGAATTTTCGTGTGTTGCCCATGACTTACTGAAGGACAGCAGGCTTTAACACAACCTTTTAATGAAGAATTCTGGTAGTTTGAGTCAATTTTCAGGATCCAAGAGAGAACAGCACGGAGCAGCACCCGGATAGAGTAGGCTCCCTTACTTTCTTTTTGTGACCCCTAGATCCCTGAATCGGTTTATATCCGGAAAAGTTGTCGGAAGCCCCAATGACGCATGTAAGGCCCATAGGCTTCATCTGATTTTCTAGGTCCCGTGGTTGACAACCATATCACATTCCAGTGGCATGTGGGATATACACCAGTTATGAACCTGGGCACCACGTAGGATTCAACTGGGTCCTAGAAGTCCTGAGTCCCATGCTCCGAGGATGAGTGATGTGTGGATGAAGGCATTTGCCGAGGCACTGATCCGTGGGGGAGGACATGTCGTCAGCGAACTATGGTGGCTGAGCCAGCTGCCTAAGTGGGTCAGATTCTCATTTCGAAGGCCAAGCTTTTGTTTCCCTTGAAATTTTCATGAAGCAAGCATGGGATTTCACCCCTGTCTTCTTGGCCCATTTCGGTGCATATTGATGCTTTATCTCATATCATGATATTTGAGATGTGATTCTCAACAACTATCATATGGTCATAGCAAGTCATAGCTTATTTGGGGTCGTCCCACCTATAAATGATTAAACAACAGCCCTGTTGTTGTGTGAGAGGGACCAGGGCTATGTCCAACAAGGTGAAGGACAGATCCAGACCAGAAAGACCTATGTTAGCTTTCTGGTCTCAGTTCTGAATGATTTCCCACACAAATCAGTTCGTTGTTGATTTTATATATATATATATAATATAATACTGTATTTCAATTTCAATGGTTTAGATTGAGTGAATTGACACATACTTTTTTTCACCATTTTGGGTGGTATTTCACATGTTGGGGGATGGATCAAAAACCTGGTGATAGATGTCCCAGGATCTGGCCACCAGGACCCCGAATGCCGGATTGAAGATCTGCCTCCGGAGATCCAGAGTGAAATCCAACGACGAGCCGAACAGGCCCGGAAGGGGTCCCGGAAAATTTTGGAGGGCGGCTGAGCTCGAAAAAAATCAGGGAATCATCGACAAAATGGGGGATTTCATCCAGAAAGATTTGGATTAAAGCATCTAAACTCGGGATTCTTACCAGCGAAGGTATCTATGGGTTTTCTCGAGTGGGGGATTTAAACAACCTTAAAAGGAGCTATGAACCAAGAAACATCAAACTTGGGATCTCCTATTTGATCGTCTGAGGACGGCAGCAGCTTGATCTAATCTTCCCGTACTCGCGGACTCAACGCAATCACCTTCTTTTGGCCTTCAAAGAGGAGACCATGCTCTGGAAATGCAGAGGAATTTTCTTGGGGGTTCCCTGTACAGTTTCCCTTAAACCAACTCGTCCGGTGGTCTTCTCGACAATTTTCACTGTCGATTGGAAACTTTTTTGGAAAAAAGATAGGACATGCTGTTCTTTCTTTCCAGAGTAAAAGTATGCCCCAAGATGACCATCTTTCCCTGGAGACTTGCAGGGTTTCCTGTTTCACCGGAGGACGCGTCAAAAAGATAGTACAGTACCCCAAATCAGGTGGATCCGCATTTTCCCATCATTTTCCCATGATTTTTCCCATCCTTTTCCTGAGGCGTTGGATCCAGCCTCCAAGACGGATGGCTACCCGGAGGCGAGCGTAAGCTCGCACCAGGCGGGACAACGCAAAAAGCCTTCGATGTGGAAATCCGTTGGAAACCCATGGGTTTCCCGTTTATCCGATGTTTTTCCCCATTTGTTTTTTTTCCGTTTGGAAAAATGGAACTGCCATTTCTTACTTGTGCTAAACGTAGGGAATGGGGGAATGGGATGATTATTAATGGTTATTAGGATGGTCATGAAACCCCATTCCCTACGTTTAGCACCAGTGAGATTTTTTGAAGGTTTTTTTTCGTTTAAAGTAACCAAATATCTATGTTCAACTTACGTATAGAAAATGCTATTGGGCGATTGAAGCAACCAAAGTCATTGGGGTACAAGAATGCCAAGCATTTCATATGGAGATATCTTGTGGGATACACATATGTGCATCTAACTGGTATTTTGATCTGACACCTCAAAATCGAAATGATATATCTAACAGAAAGGGGTGTTGTGAAACCAACCATAATCGGGATAAAATGGGATGCATTGGGATAACTACAAACACATCAAATTTGATGGGTACAGTATACGACATTTTCAGCTAATCAATTTGTAAATGCAACTACCCATCAGTTTAAAACCATTGCATACTATTCTGTCCACTTGAATCACCATATGAGCCCTTTTTGACAGCCAAGGACAACCTTGCATGATTTTAAATTCACTTCAACACCCATTGGACCTATGTTATTCTAAATCTCCCACTAACATAGAACCCTGCCAACTACGGGGTAGGAAGACTGCTTCCAATCCACCACGGGGTAGGAAGACCGCTTCCAATCCACAGAAATTGGCTGTTCTCAGGGTCGAAGTGTGAGTTGGGGAGATGGTAAGACTCCTAGATATTTCCATGAAACTTCCATGATATCAACATGTTATACCGAAGGATACCATGATATTTATATGAAAATATCAACATTTTTTGAAAATATCAAAATATCATGACATATACCATGATTTATCGCGATATTTTCAAGTTGATAAATCACCAGCCCATGGTTGCCACTCTCCAGGCTTCCGAAGCCATCCCTTGGGTCCCCTTGGGTCAGGCCTTCAAGGCGAGCGGCACCATCGCTGTGGTGGTGCAGCGCTTCGTCAAAGCCAAGTTGCTGCTGAACGAAGCGTCGGACTCCTGGGTGCCTCCGTGAACGACGGGACGTGGGGACGTGGGGACTGGGTGAACGCCATGGAATCGAAGTGGGGTATATGGCTATGGGTCAAAATTATGGTACCAAAAATGGTCATTTTTAATGGTAAATTAACATCAACCAACCAATTATAGGGTTGATAATTTTGAGCCATACCCATATAGTTAATTAAAACATCACATGAAAAACCATTGGTTGTGAATTTTGAAATGATTTTTGGGATGCACATCCAAGTTCTTTGGTGTTTTGGGAGGATGGGGATGGGGATCATGTGTCATGGCTTTGGGGCCGAAGGTGGGATCGATTTTGGGACGAGTTTTTGAAGAGTGCTCGTGATTTTTCAGATAAGCAAAAAATAGGTCTTGATTTTTCAAGATATGATGGACGAAGATCCTGACTTGTTTGAATTCTACTTTGGGATAGTGGGACGGTTTAAGTTGTTGGGCACCACCCTGACTAACACCAATCGGGTCAATCTTTCTCGGGGAGTCTGGATTTCTCTATCATAGCCATGTCTATGTGGGGAGAGCCCCCATCCTAGAATTAGTTTCCGGAGAATTCTCCGGACATGTGGGGGCATTTCCTTCTTTTCGTCTAAAAAATCAATGAAATCAACGCAGCAGGCACCTGTGAAGACAAACTCAACTTGGTGTGAAGACCATGAAGACCATAGCACAGATGTGATGAGGGCTTGCTGGAAAGTGATGAGTGCTTCAGACACTGGTGGCCCTGGTGGCTACTTTTCTTCTCGATCGACCTGCCGTGTCACTGGGAAACCACGGGAAACACGTGTCCAATTGATTTTTCTCAGCCTGCATCGTGTCACGCTAAATTTTGTTTTTTTTCAAGGTCAGTTAAATGCTCCTTCTGACCTTTGGCACCATCCTCTTTAAAGTTATCATGCCTAGGGGTACAGTTCAACTGGTTTTTTGTAACTTTGTGATACTTTTTGGCCATAATTATAGGGCCCTCATATCCCAACTTATAGTATAAATCCCATGATTACCAACTGTATCCCCAGAAGACGGTTAGTCATAAGTTGTACTCCCAATTTTTGTAGGTGAAGTCGCCATTGACAGTCGCGGTGTAGGCGGAGCTTGGGCGTGGCCTCTTTGTGGCGGTGTCCTTTACCAAAAGCGCCACGGAGGACAAGCTGCAGCCCGCTGCGAGGCGAGCAGCTGTTTCTTGTTTCTTTTGCCTAATCTGTGTTTTGTTCTATATCTATACATATACATGTGTATAATTGTGTATGTAATGCAATGGAATTCAATGGTATGGTGTATGGTATTGTATGGCATGGTATGCACACTGCATGATACTGTATGATAGATGTTCAAGCCACCTTCAGCAACTATACCATGTATATATATGTATATATATATATACATATATAGAGTTTACGAAGCATACATGTTAAGATGTATGGTTTTTCTGCACCCCCCAAGAGACTGCCTGGTCAGGTTTCTTCTGACAGCCAAGCTCTCCAGAGGATCCACTGAGGAGGTCTCGCTTTTCGGGAGCCGTAGCTGCGCCATAGCGAGTTCCATGGATTTACCGTAAAAAATGGTGATGTTCCAATAGCAAACTGCAAGAAATGACCAGAAATTATGACTTTCTGTATTGTGATGTTTTTTTTTGACTGTATTGTAAGACTGCATCCAGAAAGACTCGGGTCTTTGGTCACGTTTTCGGTGGTTTACACTGAATTTTTAGCGATCATTGCCGAGGTTTGTTGGTTCATTATCTAAGTATTACCAGTTGTGATTACTGGGATGTACCTCCAGGTATACCCACACGGGTTTGTCTGAAAATGATGGGACATTCCCGATTCCTTCCACTGGTCAATCATGCCCCTATGTTCAGTTCCAGACTCAGATGTTGATATCATATTATTTGTTATACAGAAGTATCAGTTGGTATCACGATATCCCTATTGTATCCCCATAATATGTATATATATATATACACAGTATATATACATGTATATTCCCATTAATCCTCCCATGAATATTCCCACATTCATGAATCAGGCTGAGTCGCTGCTGACCTTGTGCCAGCATGGAGAGTGCCAGGGCATTCTTCTTCTTCCACAGGTAGGGTTTGGGGACTGGTGGAGTGGTGTGTGTGTGTAATTTTATAGGTGTGCGGATGATGTGTGGGTTTTATGATTATGATTATAAATCAACATAATTCATCCTGGACGTTTTACTTTTTTTGTTTTTTTTTTTAAGTTTATTACACACATAGATCACAGCTGTATGTAGATACATAGCAAATATGTTTGTGCGCTTCCATACATCCAGAGCTTGGAAATCTAATCGCCTCAAGCCCATTAGATCATAAGCAACAAGCAATCATTAACACATGGCCATCCCTCCAAACAGTTTTTGTTTCAAGTAGTGTGTAAGAGGTTTAAGCTGTGATGAAACAAACATTTTGAGGCGTGAAATGGGGGACTCCATTTCTCTGTGATAGCCAGCGACATAGCCAGTGCTCCGGAGGCATCTTTGGTGTCTGACTTAAAGGTGGGACGGAAAGGGTGCTGCTGAAGTCGTGGGAGCAACTTCCTGGCGTTGACAGATGCCCCAGAAAGACGCTGACTTTTGATGTTTTGGACCTTGAGTTCAACTTGATGGCTAAAGGTATGATTACCAATTCTAATTTTGCGCAAAATGGCGCTTGAAACTCATCAAAACCCATTCATGCAGCGAGTTGGCTAGTTTTTATCCATAAATTGGCACCCTTGACCTGTGCTCTGTGCTCCGTTGTCACAGGACGTAGACGTGAGGCGAAGCGGCGAAGCTGGCATTGGGCTGTTTGCCGTTGATGCAGTTGACAATTTCGTGGATGGTGTTTTTTTCTTTTAATGTTGTAGTACCTTCCAAAAAGATAGGGAAGTGATTCACCATTATTTTAGTAGGATCTTAGTTGTAATTTCCACATCTAGAGATCCCCAGCAGTCCCAAACTGTTTCAGAATCCCTCACGGTGAATCTCTTCAGGTAGGTGAATCTGTTCCCTTCTTTGTTATTGGGAAATGCTAAGGTTTGTGATATATGGCAGTAGTTCCCCATGGGTTTGTAAGCCAACTTAGCTAACGAACCGGGGACATGACCTTGTAGATCTGTTTGCAGAGTGAGGTCAGCCAGCACTTCTGTTTCCCGCTGCAGATACTCTCACCAACTGGTGAAAAGCCGGGCCCACGTCCTGTACGACTCCTTCATCCAGGTCTGCTGTTGCTTCCGCTTGTGCCAGAAGTGAAAAGCTGCATAGGTATGGTCCACTGGAACAAAGCCCCAAAATTGGAGCTATTTGAAAGGGTTAGGCTATACTTTTTGATCGGGTCACAGCCATATTTCACTTTTTTTGGTTTGTCTTGTTTTGGGATTGGAAGCCGTGGATTTTTCTGGCACGATCATGGCCAACCTGTGTCAGACTTTGAACGCCACTGCAGCGGACCTGATGAAGGACGCCAAGGACACATGCAGTGGCGCAGCAGGGGTCACCCATGCGGGTCAATCATCCCATTGTTCTTCATTTTTTTTTCGCTTGAAGGACAAGCTCCAGATTGTAGCAGGCAATTCCGTTTGGGCTGGGGAGGTACAATGACATCAGCATCCGATTGATCTGAAGCTACATTGGTTCTTTGGAAGCAACTGTTGTTTCGAGGTGATATTGAAAAAAACAACAGAGATAAGGCAACCTATTTTTGGATGGAGAACACAGCTATGATTTTTCTTAGGATCTCCAACATCCGCTCAGCCGCCTTGGCGGCTCACAAGTGAGTTTCTCAGCCGCTCAGTGACCTTCAAGAAGGTGGTCTTTTTCCTGTGAGATTGAGATTCTCCAGAACGGGCTCATGTTGATTGAAGTTCATGTTCTTGTGACTTGTGATTCATTCTTCTCCAGGTGATCCAGATCACATTCTTCATTTATTCTTGCCACTATGATTCATCTTATAAAGAAACACGGATCTATCTTCCAGGCCAAATTCTTCTTGGGTCATTGGGTCAGTGTGTCACGACATTTCCCAGCTGCCTCGCTGCCAGGTGACTTTGATGGCCCTCAGGTCTTGGAAATGTCCTCAGCAGGGCCCTTCATGCACTCCTTCTCCGTTTAGCTTTGGGGACCATGCTCGAGAAGACCGGCGTTTTTCCTTTTTTGGTGTTTGGATGTTAGGAACCCTGTGGGAAATACCGATGTAAAAAGTGAGGTCCTGTTCCAAAAATGCCGGGGCTTCCAAGAGCCCGCCGTGGTGCTGCGGCGTGTACAGAAAAAGGCTACGTTTCAGGGGCGTGAAGGGCAACGTTTCATGGCTTCACTTTTAGCCGAAATGGGGACGTGTATATGTAATATTTACTGTCTGTAGGCACGTACCTATGTATATAGATACATGTATACATACATCACACTACATCACATCACATCACGTTACGTTACCTTACATTAAATTACATCGCATTACACTGCACTCTACACTGCCCTGCATTGCATTATGTTAGATTACATTGGATGACATTGCATTAAATTGCATCACATTACACACACACATATACATACACAGCATATACATATATATATATATACATACACATATATATACATATATATATATATTTATATATATGTATGTATGTAAAACAATATAAATATACCCAGCTGAAAGTTTGGCCATGCAAAAGCAGCATCGCAAGGTTCACACAATGACACAGCAAAAGTGGTGCAGGGTTCTGGCCCGAAGGGGCGACCTGGAATGCCAGGCCGCTAGGGGTGCCAAAAAGAGATCCGCGGCTGGGAATTTCTGGTGTCAGAATTTATAGCTCAAGGTCATGATAGATTGGTGTATGGAGGTTTCCTATGGTGGGGAACCCCCCAAATCATCCAAGTCATTATATAGACCATTTTGGTATTGAAACCCAGTCAAGTGGAGCTCCTCATACCATGGAGCTCCTCGGTTGCGCCAGCTTCAACAGCTTCCACCAATGGGGTGCCCTTCCCAAGTACCATGATATTTAATGTCAACCCTGAATTTATAAACCATTGTTGGGGTTTCTGAGTCCAGGTTGACATTAATCAACATGTGTATATACATATATATATATATATATTTCAATGGGACTAGGATAAAAATATCGCTTTATAGTTCACCCCAACATATAAGGAATATATGGGGAGGTTCTTAAAACGGGTGATACCCGTCACCATTACATGTATATAGTCGAAGGAAGTTTAGAAGTGAAACTTCCGACAATATGGACAGTTGAAAAGCAGAGGTGAGAAAAGTCAGAAGTGAGAAGATCAGAGATGAGAAAGTCAGAAGAGAGAAGATAAGAGATGAGAAAGTCAGAAGAGAAGAGATGCAGGTGCGCGAAAAGGTAGGATAGTCGCGAAACACTGTGTTTTTCCAATGTTTTGTGGCTCCGGAGGGTCGAACAGTAGGCTCGCTAAAGCGGCGGGTGCGGAGACATCTCGGCAGATGAGNTAGTCAGTTAGTCAGTTAGTCAGTTAGTCAGTGAGTCAGTGAGTCAGTGAGTCAGTTAGTCAGTTAGTCAGTTAGTCAGTGAGTCAGTTAGTCAGCTAGATAGTTAGTTAGTGACTTAGTTACTTAGTCAGTTAGTCAGTTAGTCAGTTCGTCAGTTAGTCAGTTAGTCAGTTCGTCAGTTAGTCAGTGAGTCAGTTAG
>BGPT01002129.1:51724-98946 GCA_003297045.1 Symbiodinium sp. clade C Y103 | reverse complement strand
CAAGACTGGAAGTCAGAAATGCTGCAAATACCAAGTAAATACGAGGCTGGACCTCAGAAATGCTGCAAATACGGAGTATATATCAGGCTGGACCTCAGACATGTTNGGGGGGGGGGGGGGGCCAGCAACACGGGACACGGAAGCATATATATATATGTATATGTATACATATGTATATATATATATATGATATGTATATATATATATGTATATATATATATATATTCATATATATATATGTATATGTATATATATATACACATGTGTATATATATATATATATGTATATATATATATATACAAAATTGTATATATGTAAATAGGGATATGTTTCACCACCAATGTGATTCTGTTGTGTCTGAAGATGGAGATTTAACCTTGCAATTCAACAATCTGGGATTTTATCTTTCACCAAAAGGGAATTTCACCCGCACAAAATGACGGATTTCAAGGAGGTTGAACTTCTCAAGCAGCATTCAAACACTTCAACGTGGGATCTCAAGCACGGATCTTTAGTGTGATTTTTTTGTAATCCCATCCCCCTAAAATGAAGTATACATAGTCCCTGTTGTGTTTTCATCCCCGACTAAATCATGATCATAATATCCTGGACCTGTTTAAGGGCCCAAAGTTTCTGGGGAAGTTTCGCACTGCAGCGCCGAAACCAGGATCTGATCGTATCGAATCCTCCGTACATTCCCACCAAGTCGGAAGCGGCGGGCAAGCTGTCGCCCCATTCAGGTGGATCTCCCAGTACGTTTGTGGCATTGGAATTGCCCGTATCATCGTGGATGGTTGGAAAATCCCCGAACTAAATGGAGGTTTTAGTGGGAAAATCATTGAACTAAATAATGGTGCATTTTCCTCATTGTCATTACCTTTTTGATCCTTTTTTAGCTTCGATGGTTTACCATCATTTTCTCCATCAAAAGGCAATTTTTGAGGCAATACAGTTTTTTTTATCATGGGATATTGGAGTCTGACTTTTTTATTTGTCTGAGAATTTCTACAGGAAACGCCATTTTTTCCTAGGGGTCATGATCATGGTCTCCATGAAAAGGCAACCATTCCAACCATTCAGCGATCATCAAAAGGAACCAGTTACAGTAAACAAACCACCATTTTCAAGGGTGGGATTTCAACCATCCCCAGTCATGGTAGGTTTATGGCATTGGGTTGCCAACATTACCCACCATACCTCCCCAGGCGGATTTTGGGAGGGTGTCGGACTGGTGGTGTTCCTCCTAGATCTTTTGGCGCAACGTGCAAAGCATCACGGCCGATGATCAACCAGGGGGTGGGATACCAGATTTCCAATCAAGAACCCTTGCGTTTTTTTGGAACATCGAAATACAGAGGTTATTTTTGATGCGAAGCTGATCCATTGCCGAATAGGCATGGAAGGTGCGTGTGATGTGGAAAATTGAGAGGGATGCTGGTTGTATTGGTCACCTGAATGGTTGCAGAAATTGACACAAAACTCAGTCACATGTTTCTGCTTAAATCCACCCACACATTTAGATTTTGGCATGAGAGCATAGGGCCTTCTGACGTTTTCGGGATTCATCCCAATGTTTGCGAACTTCTGTCCGATCCCAGACATTCGTTATCTAGAGTGATATCACATACTTATTGGTCATATCATTCCCAATCTTTGCGAATGAAATTCACTATTTTGAGGCATTGTTGAATCCCATTGGTTTTTAGAGATAAAAACTATACTTATTCTTATTTGTCATGACATCCACATCTTGGTGGTGTTATCTCAATTCTTGGTGGTTTAGTTCACGTTTTGTGGTGATTGAATTTCCCTTTGGTGGTGAAGTCCAGTGAATTCCCAGTGTTTAGTGGTAAAATGTACAATTTCCGGCCGTTCAGTCCAAAGTGTTGCTTGTGAAATTCTAATTTTTGGCGCAAGCCATCTTTGTCGTGTTTCAGCCCACATCTTCAAGTTGTTCAATCCAATATTTTGATTGTTATATCAGTTAAATTCACATTTCTGGTGGGTGTTTGATGTTTTTTCTCAATTTTTCATATTTTTTTCCATGACTTTCATGGTTTCTGGGGATTTTCTTCCCCTTTTTTTTCCCATCCCCTGATCGCAGATCGCAGCTCAGGCCCGGTACGAAGCTGGTTCTGATGGTCTCTTCCTTGACACTCAAGGCTCCGGCAGTGTTGGAGGCGCTCGAGCGGACGGTGCAGAACGGATGCACACTGAGGGTCTTGCTGGAAAGAGATCCTTGGAAGAACCTCTTGGAAAGAGAAGCTTTCCCTATTGAAAATGGCCATTTGGGGATATCTCCTATTTTCAGACAAACCCATGTATGTTGATACATTATGGGTTTGTCTGAAAATTTAGTGGAAAACCTCTAATCCAGTGGTTAATCCTCTTAATTTTCCATTAAATGGCTATAATTGGGGGTATACCCTATTTTCAGACAAACTCATCTCTGACTGGAGGTTTCCATAAATGGATTCCCACTAGCTGGATGGTTTATTTCATGGAAAATCCCAAACAAAAAACACATGAAAAAAAACATATGGAACATATGGATGATTTCAGGGGAAACCTCTAAATGGCGATTCTTAATGGGACAGCATTTTTTTTTATGGGATACAACGAGGGATATTGAGAAAACGAAGCAACATGAGGGAATCAATCTTGCTGGAGATCCTTGGGTTGTGGACTTGGTTCTAGTGGGTTTTGGTGGGTATGTTGAGGGGATAGGATGCACATAGGGGATTAGCAATCTATAATTGGGATGTTGGGAGCTTGGTTTTGGTAGCCATTTGGGGGATATACTCCATGTTTAGACACACAAAATGATCATATAGTTGCTTATACACAATATTCCATTGTATCCCATGAATCATTCCTATTACACATATGTATATAATATGTATATATATATTTCCTAGATACATCCCCGATATCTTCATATATATCCCAACTATATCCCCATTGTATATATGTATGTATATATGTATATATGTATATATGTATATATGTATATATGTATATATGTATATATGTATATATGTATATATGTATATATGTATATATGTATACATATACATTTACATATCTCCTTGAAACAAAAGATCCCCAGATCTCAGGAAATCGCTTGGAAAGCCTGGTACGCTGGCCCCAACTCCTTGGACCATCTCTTAGCGACGTCGAACGAGCGCGACACTCCCCACCAAGTGGCCGGGTGTCGTTTGTTCCTCGGGGCCACCGTGCCGGGCCGGAGCCGCACTGGGAAAACGTCCCAGGATGGCCGCGACTCGCTGTCGGGATATCATTGGCATATGGCGTATGTGCTGGAGCTGCAAGTTGCTTCGAAAACTGAACTTTGAGCGGAAACTGTGGACAGTTATGGACATGAAAATGGAAAGTTGAACCCCGAAACAAAGATGACATTGGAGATGAAGATGCCTTGAAATGCTGGGCAAAGACGAAGAAAAAAGAGTGATGTCATGGTTGTTGCTTCGGAAGGGTTCAAACCATTTTTGTTGATGCACTCATAAAACTATCTGGATTTTTGTGACAGACCTGTCTGTGGTCACGGCGCGTGTTGGCGCCGAGCATGAAGAAATGCTTCTTTGACCGCAGGGGACATACCATGCACTGGCATGCAGCAGAGCTTTCAAAATCATCCACATGGGGTTACCCTCTGGTAAACAGCCACATAACTATGGGAAATCACAATTTTTAATAGGAAAATCCACTATTTCTATGGCCATTTTCAATAGCAAACTGTTAGTTTACCAGAGGGTATATCCCATTCATCCCATTAAAATCCCTATAAAATCCCATTAACCAATGGTTTTCCTATGGTTTTCCTATGGTTTAATCAGGCATCCAGAGGGTCTCATCATCCATGAACCGGGCATTCCGAAAGCTTCCCCAGCTCTGCTTGCTCCAAATTCATTTTTTGTGCGCTGCGTCCTGCAGCCGATGATCCGATGCTTTGTGGATTGACAGATGGACTGGTCATCGTTTTTTTTTTTTTGGGGAGCCATGTGGGGATGGGTCAAAACCTATGGGATTTATCAATTTTAATGGGATGAACATCCATTTACCCGCGATTTTGATGTTCACGAATGGTACCAGGGTGAACTGACTTATAGCCATGTCATCCGCATATTTTTGGGTTGTTTTGTACAACGCATTCTTGCTTGCTAACACAGGTGTTTGGGTCGCAGCACTGGTCTCGAAGCATCGTTTATGCACGCCATAATTCTTCGCAAGCAACGACACAGCCTAGGGCGACCGGGGTTGACTGGGGTCATGAATGACGCAGAAAAAGACGATGATCCGGATGTCCGCAGCTATCACCCTTTTCATCGAAAGGCATAAATGGCAACTCGGAGATCAGCAGCAGTATGTGCATATACAAAACACACTGAATACATACATTCTAATGATGATATTTTGCAACTATACACTTTCAATATATTTGTAGGCTACCATCCTTTATGTGAATCACATTTATTTATGTATCCCATGACCAGAAGGACAAACATGAGGTGAATTTACTTACTAGTGCACATGATATACAGCTCTGATATTTGTGTGGTTGGTGACTCGACCTTATAGACGGTAGTAGGATTTAAAAAGTGATGGTGGGTTCCTATGTTGCCATTGACAGGGCAGTGAAGTACACCATAGATCTGTCGAACATGACCCCAGCTGTGCCAGTATTTAGACGCAAAGGAAACCCATATTTCACCCACCAGCCGCTAGTCGCTTGGTTTAGCTCACCTTGCAATGGCGAACCCAAGAAAAGCTTCAGATTCTGGAGAATGGTGTAGTACACGCTTAAACCTTGCTTGGCTAGGTTCACGGGCTCTCTTTTTTTGCTGCTTTGCAGGGGTAAATCCTATGCCCGTCTGACAATGGAGCCGAAGAAGCTACTCCTGGGCAGTTCTGTTGGAAATCCCCAAACATAAGCTTGATAAAGTCACCCGACACCCTATTAGGGATAGCTTGTTCGTGGTTTAAGATATTTCTGATTTTCAACCATAGGACTGACATCTTTGATGGATGATGATCCTCAATGACATTTAAATAATTTCAAGGGGGATAGCTCAACCACCAACCAGGATAGGGTACGTTCCAAAGTTTCGCCACGATCTGAAGCGGCGACGGTTTCTGGGGGAAACTTTCGAAGGCGCCACAGCGCCAGCACGACGAGACAGGACGTGTGCACCCTGTGGCAACGCCGCTTGAGGGGCCGAGGCAGTTGCCGTTCTCCAGTTGGGTGCTGGAAAATGGATAATGCCAGGGATACCAATAGCACATTTTGGTGGATAATATACAATGATCTAGCATGTGATTTTGGGGTATCTGAATTTCAGACAAACCCTATTTGGAGGTCCTGAAAACCACAGTTGACATGTCCATTGTTGGTGTTGAAGCATCCGTTTTGGAAGACCTACAGTTGGACCATCGCCATTTCAGAATCGTGCAGAGTGTTTTTGTCAGTGATGGCAACTGTGGCCACGCATTACGCAAGCCTCAGGGTGTCCAAGCTTTAAAAGTTGCAGCTCAACTTTTGTGGTGCCTGGGAGATTTCAAAATGGGTATGTCTCAAAATGGTTGAACCCCAAGTTTTTTAGGAACAAAATAAGGGTTTCAGTCTCCACCAGAACACCTGGAATCAGGACATGAACCTTCACTATCCACTGGCTGGAATAACTTCAGGAAGATTTTCTTGACAAACATATATGCAATTGAGTCAATGAGTATCACCAATTTAACCTATGTGAACATATCCAATGGCTTAAAATTGAATTCTCCAAACATTTTACCCTCTGGTGAACTAACATAGCTATTGAAAATGGCCATTTATACTGGATTTTCCCATTAAAAATGATGATTTTCCATAGTTATGTCAGTTTACCAGAGGGTATTACCAATTTATCACTGCCAAAAGTCCATCGGTTCATTTTGAGCCATACCCCCAGACCGAGCCCTTGGCAACTCTCGTTGAGTCTTTAGACGTAGGATCGACCAGTCAAGGCTTGGACCGGAAAGAGCGGCGACCGCTGCGTTTCGCTGCTGCCCGTGAAATCCCCGTTTTTGTCCAGGGTTGCTCCAACTATCTATAGGTCGATGGTAGGTGACCAAGGGGGAAATGGTGATTTTACCGAAGTTGTAGGACAGAAAGGATGTTTTGAGAGAGAACATCAAGGAGAATCTGATCTGCATCACATGCTCAACCTTCTCCTTTTAATGCAGGTAAGCAGTGCCAAGACATGCCCCCACAGACATGTTCAAAGTTCATGGAGATGTGGGTTTCTCCCACCCAAAACTAGGGTCCCCTCAAATCCAGGTTGCTGGTTTCAATCATTTTTCATTTTCCACCATAGATGGGATGATTATCCAAATTGACTAACATTTTTTGGGATGGGTTGAAACCACTAGCCAGAATCGCGTATCATCATTTTACCAATCAACATGGCTATTTTCGATGCGGAGCAGATTTGCTTCGATGCGTTGCTGTTTTTGACTTTGGCTCTGGGCGCGCTTGCGCGAGCAGTGACGGGTGCGATTTCACGAGTTCAAGCCCTGTTCTAAGTGGGAGATAGTGCTGGATATGCCTGCACTGACGATTTATTACCTTCAAATGCTGTCGGAGTAAAGTGAAATTGACTCAACCTCATTCTCTGATGCCTTGAATCGTTGCTTCCCTTCCTTGTATATTCTGCAGTAGCACCAGCAATCTTCATTGTCAGGACAAAAGTCATCCCCAAACCCATCTAGGACTCAAAGCTGGATCAGCAGCAAACAATCTCCGCGAACCATGCAGCTGCACTTGGTGGATCATCTGATTTTTCGTTCGTGGTCGGTAGCTGTTACCAGTACTGCAAGAAACCCAGTGGGGGAACTTTCTCTGCTAGCTTAGCTGTCAAAAAACACAGAGTTTTCTCAACATCAAATCTTCGTCTTCTCAAACTGGGGGTGCTGTATCCGTGACATAAACAAAGAAGAATCACTTGGATGATTACCTGGGGGCTCCGAATTAAAACCAACCCCTCCAGTAGACTAACAGAAAAAAACATGAACAATCACCATTTTTTTGTCAAGCAAATCATCATAGTCATCTATAAAAAGGCCATGTTAGATGGCTTAATTTTCCATTACCAGAGGGTCTCCAAAGCCATCAAAAAGTCACCTGGTTGTGACTCTCCATCTCCGGCCAGCCCGGGCCCGGGCCCTCATGCCACCATGCCGCTCTCCGTGAGCCAACGTCGCGCGGCGACGCGGCAGTTCGTGGCGGAGCAGCATGGACGACCGAACGACAAACGTCTGGAGGGTCCTCAGGTGCGAAAGAAAGCGCCAGAGGCTGGGATGCTGCTGGGACTCTGCAAAGAATTGGGGATCCACAGCTTTAACAAACCACTTCCTATTGGAAATAAGATAAGAGAATTGTTTGGCGAAGTTTGAAATGATCCTGGTTGTAGAGGTATACACCAACATGAAGCACTCATGGTCTGTTATTGTGGATTCTGTATGAATGGGTTAAACAGATGATGCCCTTTTGTCAGTCATGCGGTCTTTGGGGATGGTTTATTGGGCTTGCAGCAAGCCCAATCAACCATCTCCGCTGCAAATGAATGCTCTAGAATATTCCTAGCCGCATTTGGTCTGTGGGTCTGCCATTTTGCGGGTGCTAGGGCTTGGTTTGGGTACCCCGTTGGATTCATGTCCACCTTGATGCCAGGATAAAGGCAGCACCACATTGTAGCTACTTCAGCATGTCTTGATCCCCAAAATCTCTGCCTTCGAAAGGTTCCAGGTTCCTAGCCCTTCATCCCCCCAACTTCCCGTGCCAGGCCATCCTCATGTCGCCCTACAACGACGAAGCCACCCTGAAGCGCCAAGCCGCCCTGAGTCGTGTGCGGCAGCGCCGCGCCGAACGCCTTGTGGGTGCCACCGAGGCACCAGCGGCACCGGTGGCACAGATGGCACCGGTGGTGCCGGTGGAGGAGCCGGTGGCCGCAGGTGCCTGGTTGACCTGTCCTGAGCCCAAAGTGCCCAAAGACTTTGCCAGAACGGCACCGGCTGCGATGCACTGGAAGAATTTGGAACCAGTGACTTGGATGGATTTCTTTGGTAAACTGTGAAAACTACCAAGAAGTGATGGTTCATTCCCAAAGATGAGGGAGTACAAGTCAATCTCCACTGGGTTTTGTTGTTTGATTCCCAACGAGCTGATGACTTACTCGTCATCCCTGGTTGTTACGTCACCATGTTGGTTTCTGAAAGCCAATGACTGCAGTTTACTTGCTGCTGTTTTGTTGCTCAAATTCACCACCAAGAGGAACATTCATCCAACCCATAGACATTGCTAATCACCGACAATCTCCATATAGTCCAATTGTTGCAGGTAACCCCAACCAAATCAAACTCCCAATCTTTCAACGGTGAAATCCAATTCTCTTGTTGGTTCATACCATCAATACCCATCCTGACAGTTTATCTTTCCGTTTGCTGTTGGTTAAACCTCCTGCATTCTTTTCGTAGCAACGACAATAGTCTTCGTCGATCTATTGACTATTGAGTACTCATACCAGCCGACCCCAATGCTTTCCCAAATTATACCAGCAATCCCCATTGGTGCTCAGATTTGATTTCATAACAATGGTGATGACTTGGGGCTGGTTTATGACATTGGGCCCCATTAGTGCCCATGGATTTTTCATCTTTGCAGGTGATCTCCACGCTGAAACCGCTCAGGTCCCCCCAGTAGCAACTGAAGAGGAGGACGACGTCGACGAACCGCTGGAGCCAACGGGAAGCGCCGTAAGCGCCGCAAGCGCCGGGGCTCCGAAGGCAACGGAGGACGCGTGGGCGTTACAGCATAGAGCTGTGGTGATATATGGGAGATCATCAATTCATGAATGAGGATATATGATATATCCATTGTTTCAGGATTCCCATATATACCATGTTGCGATGATTATGGATCATAAAGAAACACCCGGAAACGATTTGCAACTGTGGAGCTGGTCTCATGATATGGGGCCGAATTGGGAATCATTTTATCAACGTCAGTTGTTGGTATTTTTTTGTAAACCATTCTTTTTTCCTCTGAACATTTCTGAACTATCCCACCAAAATGCAGAATGTAAAGACCAATTTTTTCCGGACTAAAAGATGTACATATATAGTTGTATAATTGAATAATTCTGATAAAGAATGTATATATATATATATCTATCCATCACTATATCATTATCCACATTATGATCAATTTTCCGGGCCATAACACGCCACTTCACCAGGAGCCGAGCCTATCTGATGGCTGGATACCGCCTCCTAAACCTGCAATGCCGCTGATGCCAGGTGCGTCCATGGGTCGCTAAAATATGGATCCCCCCAACAACAAACTGGAAGTGTTCCGATTCCGAGTTGGTTATCTAAGTCATGTGAAATCTCCTCAATTTTCGTGGCTGAAATGGACATTTTTGGTTGGTGAAACGATCAATGCCATGTTTTTTTGCTGGTGAAACTCTGCTCTCCCAGCCAGGTCCCGCTTCGCAGCCCGGCGAGAAAAAAGCGGAGCCGGTGGTGCAGCTGGCACCTGCATCACAAGGCTGCTCCGGGCGAGTCGGGGCTTTATGTGGGGATGTAAATAGGGGATGTACCATCTATACTTGGGATATTTGACCCACATGATATGTGTGTGGACGTGAACATAGGGAGATGAATCTTTCAGTGCAATTTTCAGGGGGAGAATGTTGATGAACCGGCGGATTTGGTGGTTTTTCCCGCAATTTTCGGACAAAACCATGTGGGGCTTATGGTGGATATGATGGAATTTGTCAGTTCTTGTAAATGGGATTACCAGTTGTATTTATTTATTTTACCACATTAGCTCTGGGGAAATCATGGCGGTCCCATAGGCCAAACAAACCCAATGATGGGAATTAAACACGGGGAATCTTCCCAACGATGGCGAATCTTTCGGGCAAATCTACTGGATGATGGGAATTGGAATCGTGGATCCCCAAATGGCTGCAAGTGTCAACGATTTTCAGGTCAATCCACAAGGTGTTGCCCCATAGTTGTCTAAGTTTTACAACTCCAATGACTAGGATTTATGGCAGATCTATTACCATAGTTACCATAGTTTATAAACCAACTTTTCACTAGGGGGCACCAACCCTGTATGTCCAGCATCAGCAACCTCCCCTTGTTTTTTTCAGACTTGCAAGGCCCGCTGACCATGTCTGCCATCCCCGTGGTGTCTGCTGGCAAGGTGCGAGATTTGAGGACCAAATGGGTTTCTTCCATGTTGGTGCCTTGAGATATCTTTAGAATGGTTTAAGCATCAAGAAATTGGGATTTAATGGGATTTAATGGGAAATTACGTCTAGTGATTCAAGAACGTAAATTGTCTATAAATGATACGTAAATCATCTATAAATGGACCCTTTTCCATAGCAATGTTAAATGACTGGAGGGTATATCTGGCAATCTAGTATGGGCAACGGCAAATTGCCGCTTTTCACCACATGAACATCATCAACAAACAAGGGAAATCTCTGGTTTTCGGACAAATCTCTATTTGTGCTGCTGTGCTTCAGTATTTCGTTTTCGCAGTAGTAGAATCTTTCTCACTCTATCTATTTGATATACATTTATGTATACATTATATTAATATGTAAATATATATACATACAAATATCATCTCCTTATTCAACGTAGCTATGGAAAATAATAGGTAAATCATCAAATCACTAAATCATCTATTTTCAGGGGCCATGGCTTACAGAGCTATGTTAAATAACCAGAGGGTATATATATATATACATATACACATAATATGTATATTTCGAACTACAACCATGTCTACTGGTTCCACCGATGTTCCGCGGGGTGCTGCATTGCAGGTGCAGCCATTGGAGGCTGGGGTTTAGGGTGTCGAAAGCTTTCAATCGAAAGGGAATCGTGTAGCGAAAATTCGGGATATAGTGGGTAGATGAAGTGGGAGTATACCAACCCTAATGGGGATCTTGCTGCTTGAGAGTTTAAACTAACTAACATGATTTCATCCAGCAGAAACTGGTGATTCAAAGTCGCAAACTTGGCGATTTTAGATGACAAGAATGGCGATTTCAACCAAGATGCAGGGAATTTCAGACTGCAACTTTGGGGATCACCAACAGGCCACCATGGCTAGCAAAGCCAACCTTCAACTCCTTCAGTATCTGCACCAGTTGAATAGTTGGACCTTGCAAGATCAGAAAACAACTAGCCTTACCCTCCAGGGCTGAAAGACTCTCCGTTCCTCGCCACGTCATTCATCATGGAGGTCTTCATGGGGGAATTACCAACCCGCCCGCGGCCAAAACACCGCAGCTGTTGTGTAGATCTGCCAACTTCCGGGCGTAGCGACACATTTTTGATCCCCGGTGTAGTTGTGCATTTTTGGGCCTCTGGCCATAGCCGCCATGGGTGTGGCTTGGCAGACTCTTGTGGGGACGACGACTTGGAGGACAAGTGGAAAACTTTCTAGTGGGTAGAGCTTAGCCACAGATCCCAGCCATTGGATACCTGCCCAAAACAACGACTTAAAGCTTCTTGAAGTTGGGGCAAGAAACAACATCTTTGATCATCCACTAAAGCCCCACCTGAGTTGGTCAATGAAGGCATGGGAGTGAGCTGGCTTTGCGACCATAAGTAAGTGAGTCCTTGGACTCCGCCCATGATGAGGTGGTGCTGTTGTTAAGATTCCAAGTAAGTTCATGGTTTTTCAAATTTCAACCCAGTCTGTGGTGTTTTCTTGCTGCCCAATGAGATCTGTGATACCCCTCCGGTGTCTTCAAAGATGGCTGGCTGGGAAATCTCCGCCCATAAAATGGACCTTTAGATGGGAAAATAGATACAGTAATATGTAGATGATGGATTTTCTGTTGCCATGTTTGGGATTTTCCTATACTTTCCAGACTTAAACCCATTTGGTCCCCATCTTCTTTTGAAGATTCCATCAGATCATCATCAGCCCCGATGATCTGCCCAGGCCACACACGGTGTTGAGCTCATGGCAGAACAAGAGTCCTCTCAACCGGGGCTTCAGAGTCGGCTGCCCAAAGTGAGCCGTTACAGATGACAATCCCCCAATCAGACCCTGCCCCCTCCCCAGAGGTTGGAAGACCACCTGGGGATGATTTTTTTTCAGGGTTGAGCTGTTGGTTGGAGATCTTGGAGGGTATTACTTTTTTATAGAAAGACATGGATGTGATGGATGACAATTGGAAAATTGGAAAATCGCCAATATCAATTGCGTTTTTTTACCACAAAAAGGAGGGAACATGGGAATGGGTTGAAACAAAGCTAACATGAACGGGGAGATGAACATCCCTAACAACCAACATGTTGGTGCAGAAGGGTACCAGGTTTGTGATGCGCAAGGTGAGCCACTCGGTATAAGTTGCTTCATACATCAACCATCATCAACCCCATTAACAAGAGTGACTGTATATTCCCCCCATAAACCCAAACGTTAACCAAATTATGTGCGTCAACTTGGCGATTTTGTTTGCCGGGGCCTCACCTTCTATGTACATGTACAGTTTATCTACAACACAAATCAACCAGGGTCTCCTCAAAGATTGCCCACGACCTGCAGTGCCTCTCTTTTTTGCCCAACAAATCCCAAGTCGCTTGGTCCACCGGGCCACCCAAAAGAATGGAGATACTGGACACATAAATCGAAGATCTCACATGAAAATCATACACCATTTTTTTTTCGAAGCATGACCTTCAACCTCAGCCACAACGGACCGACTTTTTCAGTGGCTGGAAATTGGACATGACCTTCAACCGAAAAATTGCGGTTTAAGTCATGGGGGTAACCCCCAGTTCTCCTCCATTTATAGATTCATTTTCCGTGAAATACAGCATCCCTAACTTGGGGATCCCAGGAAACACCGAGGATTCCCGGCCGGGAAAGCCCCGCTGCAGGCATCATTTCGGGTCCCTTGGACGGCTTGGATCCACCCATCACCTGCAAGGAGGCCTTCGAGGAGACGATCGCACTTCTCAGGCTGCGTTCGACCGGAGATTTTCTGTCACCAAAAAGAGACCATGGATGAACATGCCGGTGAAAAAGTGTTTTTTTTTGTTAGACAGAACTCTATATATATATATTATTTATATATATATATATATTTAAACAGATTGAATTCATGTCATTTCCGCTAGGCCGCTGCGAATAGCAACTATGTGCCTCATGAAAAAAACAATATTAAAATGGTGTTTTTGAAAAATTCTTTGGTGACATCAATTCATCTGGGGATGTTTTTTGAAGCCGCACCGCAACACTGCAGGTACCCCTTGGATCCCATCTCCGAAGGCTTGAAGAAGGAACTGCAGATCACTGAGTTGGACGCGCCTCTCGGCGGAACCGTTGGTGTCGAAGGTTCTTTTCGAAGAAACCAAAACGTTGGGGGGTGCAGTTCCAGTGAACTAAGTGGATATATAGCCATAGTTTTAGGGATATATCTATATCTATATCTACATCTATATCCCAACTTATCCTTTTTTTTCGTTGGGTATTAACTGTCAGTGCATCATAGGGAGTTGATTATTGGGTTTACCCCATTTTTTGAAGGAAAACCCAGAACTACCCATCTTGTTTTTCTGGAAATCTTTTGTTTTTGGAGGAACCCTAACGAATTTGGATGAGTAAAAACAGGGATGGTTTCCTGCAACAGTAGCATTCTTTCCTTCAAAAACAAGTTGGAGTTGTTTGAGCTCCCTCAGTAAGGGCCCTGTTTGATTCAGGAATTTCTGCACTGCCACGAAAGACTCCTTTTCGTTTTTGTTTGCACAATTTAATTAACATCCACCAATTCTTGAGGCTTTAGACTCTTTTAGACTTGGGATTCTACTTAAGCCATGCCCAGGTCACCCTGTTGGTTATAGAATGGTGAAGTATACGGCTTCATACTAGCTGGACGATTTTTCGATTTCTTCCCCTGAACCGATCAATTTTGGTGCTCATTGGGATGTAGCAATCCTCCAACCGTGCATCGGCCCCAGGAACAGCTTTGTGGTGAAGCTGATCTTGGATGGAAAGAAACTGGGACGACCACAGCTTCTGGAGATCTAGCCAGTTGGAAAGATGGATTTATGGCCCAAGAATGATGGGCCTGGAAATCTCTTGTTTCCATCAAGCGTCAACAAAGCGAGGATTGATTCAACCAAGGATATCGATTCTGACCGACAAGATTTCTCTTTCAGAACTATAATTTCGCCACCTTTTCCTTCAACATTTCCTACCTGATCCCTCCCACTGCTGGACTGCCATCAACTGATTGTTGGTTTCAAACTTTCCTGTTTTCGTCCGCATTTGGCATGATGATCCCTGCCGCTGTTCATATTTTCAAGACGATTAGAGGTGTCTGTGTAACACTACAATCCAGAGGAATTTGGAGCAAAAAAACATGGTTGTGATAGATGTTCATCCCCCAATCCATGTGGAGTATCATCGGGTTTTCACCCACCCCAAAATGATATAAATGTGTATATTATGTTTGATTGCATATTATATGTGCATATGTCTGATATTGTTTGCATGTATATAATGTCAACCCGGATCACTAAACCGATAGGCGACCGCGGCCTAGGAAACTGGACAGCTTCGGCTACGGCAAGGGCGACGGGACAGATCGGGTGCGACACTGGAAGAAGGTCGTGGCGAAACCGGAGAAGATGTCCATCACGGTGACGTGATGGAGATGGGGTTGATGTTGATATGGAGGTTTCCCACAATGGAGGTACCCCAAAATTCCCAAAATGGATGCTTTATAATGGACAATTCTATCTTTGAGCGGATGATTTGGGGGTACCCCCATTTTCGGAAACCTCCATATGTTGATAGTTGGGGTTTCATGGTGTATTAATGAGAATACAACAATCCTCTTGATGGGATATTAATTTTCATGTGATATAAAGCCATCTATAGATGTTGATATTTGGGTACAATGGTAAAGTAAACCATCTATGATTGGGATATTAATCCTAATGGGATATTAGACCATTTAGAGATGTGAGCGTGTCTGAAGATGTTGAACGATATATTAGATGGGATATTTATTAACGAGAATACAACCATCTACATCTGTAATGGGAGATTCATTCTAACGGGATATGTGTTTTTTTTTTTGGGGATATTAATAGCAACGTCAGTGGGGATATCAAAGCATATTTTGATGGGGGTATAAATGGGATAGCAAACCGTTTATAATTTGTAATTGGGATATTACTGATGATATATACAACTATATGACCAATAATGGGATAGTAATGGAACGATCACTACTGATGATGATGATGATGATGATGATGATGATGATAATGATGATGATGATGATGATGATGCAACTATATTAGTGATGAATACATCTAAAACGGGACATCAATCTCAATGGGATATTAAGCCGCCTATAGATGTTCGTATTTGGGTATGATGGGTGGGTATAATGGGATAGAAACCAACTACTGTATAGTTGGGATGTTAATGTTGGGAAGCATTCTATACTTGGGATGCAGTCTATAATGGGATATGAATCAACGATATCATGATACTAAATAGCCAACAATTCACATGTTGATGTTAGGAGTTCAAAATGGAAGAGGGAGAACGCTCGATTTTTGGGATTAAGGACAACTTATATAACTTGACATATTTTCCTGGTGGGAAATGCGTTTTTGATTCACTTGGCCGTATGAAGAGGTATTTTGAGATGATTCAATGCAAGTTCGGAGTATAGTTGTTATCCCACTTAGAATTGGTACTTGGGTGATGGGTAGAATGGGGATATTTCATTCATGAAATATGGGGATCCAATTCATATATATATATATTATTCCAATATTTTTCCTCACACTTCTAGCCCCTTTCATTTGCTCCACCGATTCCATACATGTGGGTTTGTCTGAAAATAAGGTACTCCAAAAACCACAGGTTACAGTAATCATCAGTTTCCCACTTCTATCAACTTTTGGGGTATAACTACCAATCTTCAGACACACCCGAATCATATTTTTTTCAAACATATCAATATCCCAAAATATTCCATTTACAGATGGTCAATCCCCTGTTTTTATCCCATTATACCCAAATATAACATTGTTGGTTATGTAGCTATAGTTATCGCAGGAGAATCACCATTAAATATCCCCATAGTATCCCATTCAGCATTTCATTTGTTTTTCCTTTCCGCCCATTTCCATTATTTTTCTTCAATTTACCTCCATATCCATTTCAATCTTTATCCTCCAAAATATCCCCATTGTACCCTCTGGTAAACTAACATAGCTATGGACAACCACCAATTACAATAGGTAAATCAACAAACTAAACGGGCATTTTCAATTCAATAGCACACTCTTAGAGTAGCAGAGGGTTTAGCCCCATTATATCACCATAAGATTGTCATAATTCTCAGAAAGCTGATGGTAAAATCTCCACTAAACCAAGGTCGCAGAATTTCTGCAATCCCATTTATATTAGATTACCAGAGGGTATCCAAATGGGGTACCAAAAAAAAAATGGATGGTTTATAATCGAAAATCCTTTAAAAATTGATGATTTGGGGGTACCCCTATTTTAGGAAACCCCCAAAATTTACTGGTTGGTATGCCATGACAAGCCTTCCACTTTTGGCATAGCTGTCGAAATCCCACCCATTGAGAAGACGAGGTTTTCCCAGCGAACGAAACCTCCATTTTGAAGAGCTTTCCCAGCGAACGATGCTTGATTGTTCTGTTACATCAAGATTCTATCATCATTAAATCACACTAAATCACCATTTAAACCAGTTCAATCCCACTAAATCACATAAAATCCCAATTAAATCACCATTGAATGAATCCCACTAAATCACCATGAATTACACCAATTAGATCGCCGACGTCAATCCCACTTCAACGACCATGGAACCCCGCGAAATCACCATGAAATCATCATGAAATCACCATGAGATCTCTCTGAATCTTGATGCTTTTTCCGACGTCAACGTATGCCCAGGTGACCGACTTCGTGCCGGAGGCTCAGCTGGGCGAGTGGCTCAGTGACGCCAAAGAGGAGCCGCTGAACTTCTGCGACGCCTGGTAGCTGGAACGATGGGCTGAGCGTTGGAAAAAATGATCAACCCAGCTATATTAAAAGTAAATGTTATGTTAGATACTCTAGAATATATAAATAATGGAATATACTATTGATATATGAAATATATAAGCAAAGATGATTGGAATATATAAATATTTACTGTAAGAATTAATCAATATTGGTTGGCATGTATATATATATATAGTTATATATTTATATATATATATATATACACATAGAATCTACCCCTCCGGCAATCAAATGTGGCAATGGATTTTTCCTCATTTACATATGATTTCCCCGGCTACCAAGCTTCATTTAGAGGGAATTTTCAATTGCCATGCACTTGTGGAGTGTCAATTTTTGTCTAAACCTTGCACTGTGTTTTGGCTCACAGTGCGGTGCTGTGGTTCAAACATGGACCTGGAAAAGCAGAAGCTGCTGAACACATCCCCACCGGCCGTTCCCTCGGCCGCGGGAACGGCTGGCATTTGCTTTGTGGCGCCGGAGGATCGTACCAAGCTGGTGCTGAATGTGGTGGGAACATGTTTGACATTTGCAGCTCTGGTGAGTTTTCTGGATTTGCTGTTGGATTATTTCGTGGACACCTGGTTGTGGCCCATCTTGGGATGTCTGCTCGTCTCAGGGCACCTCCTACTGGTGCTGGGCTTGAACCAGCTGGGCTCTCCATTCACTGCAGCCAGGCAGCTGGCGCTTGCAGCGCTGATTTGTGAAGGTATCGCCTACGTGGCCTTGGCGTCGACCTATTTCTTCCCGTCTTTCATTGTTCCTTTCTGGTGGTGGCACGCCATTGTCCTGATTTTCCTCTGGCCAGCCATGGTCTTGGTGCAAGCCTCGATCTTCTTTGGGCTCTGTGCAAAGCCAGAGGCAACCAGTGGCCTGGTCCGGTATCTTCACTACATCGCATTTCTGGGGCTCTTCTTCGTGGCCTGCGTTTGTTTCCTATGCTCCATCTTGTTGTTGTTTGCCGGTGGGACGGCCATCAAGGACTACGTGATTTCCATCCTACCTGGTGATGGAATCGGACCCCCTGGAATCGGAGAAAAAATTATCACAGCGTCCACGAAAACCGTCTTCAAAGTTCCAATCTGTGACATGAGCAACAGCAGCTGCAGTCTGAAGGACATGCCGTTGCACCAATGGACGGCCGTGAAACCAGGTGGATGTGTTTGAAAACGGGGTAGACCTCCAAATGGCAAATTTAAGGAAAATCATGATTACCCACCGGTAATCAAACGTGGCTTGCTGGAAAATCCACTATAAATGGAGGTCTCTGGCTTGGCAAATCATCTATAGATGGGGGATGGAACCAGCAAGCCACGTTTGTTTACTGGACGGTAAGCATCAATTTTTGTGGGTCTTCCCCTAAATTTGAAGACAAAACCAGGTGGCAACACCCGGTGCCTGCTGGGTGACTACGCCTTTCGCGTTTGGCGTGGCAACTCGAGCAGAGTCCTGTTGACTTTTGATGGTGGAGGCTCCTGTTGGAATTGGCCCACCTTTGTTGGGGCCATGTGTTCCCCCGCCGTGGGCTTCAATTGGGATGGCATCATGAAGATCGACGACCCGGGAAATCCTTTCTATGGCTACACTGTGGTGGAAGTCGTCTATTGTTCTGGAGATGCTTTCGCAGGTGCTGCTGAACATTTCTGGATTATGCCTGCAGTGTCGGCCAGCGCTTGGAAGCCCATGATGGGATATGCCAACACCTTGTCGGTCATGGAGTGGACTAAGGCACAGTTTGAAGGGCCTGAACCTGGATTAACCAGTCCTCTGGAGAGCTTCGTGATTTCTGGAGAATCTGCGGGTGCATTGGGGGTTCAACTTTGGCAAGCAGACATCTTGGAACGTTTTAAGGGCCGTTACCAAGACAAGAAGACCATCTTCATCGCGGACTCCTTCTTGGGTTTGCAGGTGGGTTGTCCAAACATTGTCTAAACATCTGGAAAGATGATAACGACCGAACCCATCGCGACTTCAGAAAAATGGTGAATTAATCTGAATTAATGTTGATTAGTTAGTTTGGGTAACTATCATTAACTATCCCTATTTCACATTCATGAATTGCTATGATAATTTATCCAGAAGCAGTGTGTACTCTAAGTGGTTGATGATAATTTTCCCCATGCAACATTCACCATTCTTTCGATGAATTCGTGATTTACCCCATGTTCGGACATACCCAGACTGGTATCTGGCCATAATTCGAGGGGGTTGGGGTAGATCCCAGGCTATGGACCCAGCCCATAATAATGAAATAGAGATTGCCAACCCATAGCATTTAACATAAGCCCATAATAAACATTACCCATTTATGGACAGCCAGGTGAACGATTTGGATGCCTTGCAAAGAGGTATTATGGACTACTGGGGCCTTTGTGAAAGTGGCATCATTCCGTCTCAGCTCTTACAGAGGTGCCTGAACCGGAACATCAACATACGAGACTTGGTCTTGTACAACCTCAAGACGTATCCTGAGGTGAGCAAACGACCAAAAACCTGGTTGCTTGATGACTGGTTTGGGGTCAGCCCTCAGATGAATTGGGGATTCGGACATCACCCATGAAGCATCATGAACCGGGAATCCTATGGCGTCAGCTAATGTCATTCGGGATGGCATATTTTTCGGCGTTTGAACATTGCTCAGGTGCGTTTGCTGATGCCTTTGAGCAAGTTTGACCAGGTGCAGATCATCTTTGGAGATCTTGTAGCGGCCTTCAGGGAACCGTCGAGTTTGTTGCGTGACTTCTTGAGTGGCAAAACTGACAAAGTCCAAGCGCGGCTCTTCAATAGCTCCACGTTTTACCAAGAGCTCACTGCACACGTCACTGGTTTTTGTGCTTTCATTCTTTTCACTTTTCCCTGGAAAAATGGGAGGATGATCCCAACTAAGATCATCTTTTTTTTGAGCCGGGGGGCTGAATCGTTCGAATCATCTCAACCTCACCAGGTCAGCATGTTTGCAGCTTATCCACAATTCGCCGTTTTCCTGGTGAACGCAGACTACCACGGCTTCACCCTCCTTAGCCCTGAGAAGTTGAACGCCACGACCCCTGCGGGCTTGGAGGATAACTGTAGCAAAGCCGATGTGGGCCAGCGGCTGTTGCAGTGGTTGAACCCGGAGACCAAACAGACGAATCAATGCTACAGCAAGGACAGGGATGCGAAAAACCGCTGAATCATAGCCAGTTTTTTGGGGTGGGAAATGGGTCATTTTACCATATGCTGCAATACTTTAGCATAGTTTCGATTTCGTTATCATATTCATATGCTACATATTTTACATATTTTAGCTGGTTACTTCCCCAGTTTTCCACCTTTGTACTGTATTTGGGGGCCAGGGAGCAGCGCAATTTTCAGGAGGGCGTGGATTTGTGGACGGCAGACTTCTGCAACTCTTCTATCCCTTGGAACCCAGGGAGCTGTACAAAGTGATGGCTTCAAGGGGGTCCTATCTCAGCTCTCCGTTCAGCAGATGCTCTCCGTGTTTTCAAAGCCCAAGGTTTCTTTTTTCCCTGCTGCCGGCACACTGAACATCTACGCCCAATGCTGGCGAGTTGAAAAATGAGAGGCTTGCCATGCTACTTCTGCAGGCCAGGAAGCTGTAAAAAGTGAAGTCCTGCAGGCCAGCTGGAAATTGTCCAAGAGCCACCAATCTTTGACGGCCCCGAAACTGAAGGTGTTTTGCTTGAGATCCTTTCTGCTTGCATCTCAGGAAATTAACTTCTTGCAGGATCCGCCACAGATCGAATTTTGTGGCTTGACTGAGAGCATTTTGAGCCGGGGTAGATTTGATGTGGATATCCACTATGGCGACATTTTGGACGTTGAACCATAGCTAGATGGGGATCCGTTGTCAACAACCAGGATTACTCAGTATTGGTATGGGGGATATGAGGTAACAACCGTGACTGGGGTCACAATTGAGTACAGTAATTGGGTATGGGTCAAAAGGTGGTTTGGGACCATCAATTCTTCGTCTTTTGCCATAAAACCCAGGATTTGGGGCTGATTCCTCCTCAAAATCCTGGAAAAACTGGAGGGACTTTTTGCCCCGTTTTGATTGGATTTATTCCCTCAAGATGGGAAAACAGCCCATGTAACTTGACCATAGCAGTGCTATGTTTTCAATTCTCTCAGAACACTTTTCCAATTTTTTGTCCAGCGTTTATCAAGATCTCACCGGAATCCCGTTTTTGTTCATCAAGCAACCATCATGAAATATCAGTTGCATCCTCATTTTGAGTGATTAACACCAATCTTTGGTGGTTCTATCCCCATATTTCATAACCAATCAACCATCAACCAAGCACCGGTTCTCCTCCGGTAATCAAACATAGCCTAACATAGCAATTGAAAATCCTAAATGATGATTTTCCCAGCTATAAACCTCCATTTACAGAGGATTCCCAAGTGCCATTGTTAGATTTCCGGTGTCGTCCCTTCGCCGGTGAACGTCTTCGAAGTGATTTTCGAGGTCTCGACGAGAAGGACGGGACTCGCTTGGCGAATCCGGAGGCGCGAGACTCTCTGCGCCCCGGCGGATGCGCAGTGGGATCAAACATCTTTGGGGCTTCCCTCATGGGGCCCAATAGCTGGATGGTTTCTGACGGAAAAAACAACAGATGTTGAAATGGGCCCATTTATGGAACCCTCCATTTTTCACTATACTTTAGGGGGAACATCCATGAATCCCAGCCTTCTTTTCTGCGAAAAGAAAGGCGACCAGCGTGAACTAATCCATACCCGTTCTTAATGGTTATAACTATAACCACATGCGAATGCTGATTGATGGCTATAGGCTATTCGCTTGTTTTTAGGCTTATGGTACAGTAATGGGTTGTTCGGCTATCCGTAAATGATGGAAATAAGCAGCAAAATCCACAGGTTGGATTTTCCGGCACTTTTTCAGTGGATTTTGAGGTAGGGGTTTCATATGCCCCGAATGTGACTTCATGGGGATTAGTAAACCCAAACCATACAAAGCATAAAGCATTGTTTGTTTAGGATATACATAATAAATAGATATATATATATATATACAGTATATATACATATATATGTATATATATATATATATATCACATTATGCATGCACGGAAGAGAGGCTTTATCTGTGTCTGAAACAGTGTAAATCTCTCAACATGCAAGTAACTTCCAAACTTGGGACACCAGCTCCTTTGACACTTTGCAGAAAAAAAATCGTGCCCGTCATCCAGTTGCCTCATCGGTTCTAAGGTATGGGTGGAGTGACAAGATCGTGGAAAACATCCACAGCTTTAAGAACGCCAAGGTCAAAATGACCCCCGATACTGCGTCCATCGCGGAGAAAGGTCTCAAGAGCAGCTCGGTGTGAACCCCGTGGTTCTCCACCAAGCTCAGGCTGCAGACGTAGGATATGACACTCCGGGTTCCAATAAGAACTTAAGATACTCATAATATGGCTTCATGGTTGTTACATAACTGTGATCAGGTGCCGACAAAAGACGCTCCTCTCATGTCCGGACCTGGAAATTATTGGGGTCAACGTCTGCCCAGCTTTTACCTGAAGCCAGCCTTGGGGTCCCATCCGCCTTCCAATCTGTTCAATTTTTTTCGGGAGGTCGGACCTATTGCGGCCTAACAATAAACCATCCCAGTACGCAACCATCAAGGGGGGTCACTTTTTGCAGCTTTTACACCATCCACTAGGGTCATACCCAATTTCATAAACCCCATTCCGGATGGATTTATTTAAATCATCGCAACATTTCCCATAAATAACCAGACTCACAGCACAATTTCGCATTTCGTATTGGGTTTACTTCAAGATAGATGGTTTCTTCATGAATTCCCTTTCATAACCCCATCAACCGCTTAGATCTACAAGCTTTTTTTTAGCTCCCAGGCATGGTCTCTGAGCCCATGGATGAACACGTGAGCTACGAGAACTTTTTTCCGCAGATGGTGAAATTCACCAGGGACTTTCTGGCGCAGGTGCTGAATTTCCCACCGTTGAAGTTGGAAAATCCACATCTTTCAAGAGGGAAAATCTTTGAAAACACCCTCCGGATCCCTCCGGTGTCATCAAACATGGCAAACTTGGAAATCCCCGAACTAAATGGAGGTTTCTAGCTAAGATGGGTAGTTTTCAATGCCATGTTTGATGACACCGAAGAGTGCAGAAATGGCGGAATCTCCCATTGACAGGTTCGATTACTGGACGAGTATAGTTGCAGCTCCTCTGGACCAATTGCTGATCTTTGAATAGTTTACCCAGCTTTTGGGCTTTAAGTACGGTGGCTTAATCCGATCAACACATCATCATTGTCGTCATCGTCGTCATTGTCGTCGCCGTCCTCCTCCTCCTCCTCCTCCTCCTTGTCCTCCTCGTCGTCCTCCTCGTCCTCGTTGTCCTCGTCGTCGTCGTCGTCGTCGTCGTCGTCGTCGTCCTCGTCGTCCTCGTCGTCCGGGTCGTCCTCGTCATCATCATCATCATCATCATCATCATCATCATCATCATCATCATCATCATCATCATCTCCAGCTTAGGCTTTCAAAACTTCCGCCTGACATCTCTCCTCAAATTTGAACTTTCGAAGGCTTGTAGCCTCCGGCCCTGCGATCCCGCCGAACCCCCCCAGACCGACGGGCATCGCAGGTGCCGGGTCTCACGTTGGAGGAGACGGAGAGCGAGATTCGCGGCAGCCTCACCAGTGAGCAGGGCGAGGTAGGAGGGCGGTCCCATCGAAGTGGGGTAGCTGTGGATACATGCGCAAGGATATTCATAGGGATATTCATACGCATATTCATAAGATCATGATTTTGATTGGGGATTTTGAATGATTTGGATACATATTCAATGATCATGAGGATTGTGGGGGCTTTTATTATCAAAGTATCATACATACATGTTTTTCCCGACCATGACAATATCACAATAATATCACAATGTATGATATTCATCACAATATTCATAAAGACAGCTGATGATAGATCCTCATGAGGTTATAGGGACATTTTATGATATTGAATGGTATCTGATGATTGATATTCATGATTTTGAAAACGAAAATAGATGGGCTTCTTTGAAACACAGAGCATTTGAGCAACAATCATGGACGTGTCTTTCAAAAGGGGTATGCCCCCAAGTGGCTATTTTTATCGGAAAATCATGATAAACCAGTGGATGAAATGGGGCGGACAAACTCAAGGCCCCAACTCCATCCCTTCCCACTGTCCCCGCGTTTCGGGAGGTCACGCGGCACCTGGTGAAGTTCAGCGAAGCAACCGGAGAGATGACGATCACTGTGAGCCACCAGGATAAGGTGCCCACCAACTTTGGAGATGGCTGTTTTGGCCACAAGTTTTTGATGATCAGAAAAACTATAGAAAAAGACCTGCCATTTTTTTTTGCCTCACGTTTTTATAAGATGAGAAAAACAAATTTCCTCCCATTTTTGAAGGGCTTTCTTTAGATCACCTGAAATGGTGAAATGCACAGTATAGATGGACTGAAACGGAGGATGCGGCACTGAATTTGGAGGATTCGGAGTTGTAAAAAGCATGAACCACATTTGGATATCCATGCCCTCCGCAGAAACCTTGGTTTAGTATTGGATCTGTTTATTTTGGACGTCCTTACGGGAGCTAGTATATTTGATATTTTGGGATCGGAAGGGATTACTTCTGAGCTAGTCTTGAAATTGATCCAAAAACACCTTCCTGATCAAATTCCTCGCTTTCCTTACGCAGAGCAATGATACAGTCATGAAATTCAGGGTAAACCAAGTCATTTGGATTTGAAGCCTTGCAGCATCGCTGAAGTTTAGGTTTCATCATATTGAGATCCACCACCCCGGGTTTCATCGCCAGATTTGATTATACCAGAGATTAAACTGCACCGTGGAAATGGGTGATGACGCGTGAAAAAAAACCAAAGCATCTCAGTTTCATGATTGAACATCTCTTTGCATGGATATGTACCAGGTAGAACCCGGCACGCGCCGGGGCGGAAGTTTCGAGAAGCGGAAATGCCTATAGGAAGAAGATGGCCTATAGGAAAATTTTGGAGATGCAGAAGCAACGAAATGTTGAAGTTGTGAGATGCATCGAGGAATGAGCAAATGGTTGTTGAGATGCCAGTGACTTGACATGAAGGAATCCATGCACAACTGACTGAATGAATCAATGAACCAATGAATCAATGAATCAATGAACCCAACGAAACAATGAATCAGTGAAGCGATGAAGAAACGAAGCAATGAATGAATGAATCAGTGAATCAGCCAATCAATGAATCAGCAAACGAACCAATGAGTCAATGAAAGGGCGTGCCATCGCTTGGCACTCTTGTCGCTGCATCGCTTGGCACTCTTGTCGCTGCATCGCTTATACCTCTCTGAGGAACAGTGCAAAAGGAGGAATACGAGCAGACATGGATAGAAAGAACAGTTCAAGATGTTGGCAACAGAATGGCGCAGCGGTTCATTCAGGAATATTTTAATTTCAAATTTCAAATCATCAACTACACCTGTGTAAACGACTAGAAAGTTTATACACCGACACCATCCACACAGGTTTCAAATGCTTGTGATTATTTTCTATGAGCTCATCAAATTCAGTGATATTTCCTATGCTAACATCCCACCCCACCACCCCACCCCACCCCACCCCACCCCACCCCACCCACCCCATCGGGTGTGGATGAATCGAAGTGAACGTCATTATCAGTGACCGTCGTGATCCTGTGGCCATTCTGGTGCGAGCGTGAAGGTACCTTAACATCCCACCCCACCCCACCTTACCCCATGGGGTGTGGATGAACAGACGTGAGCATCATTATGGGTGACCGTCATCATCCTGTGCGTGTGTCAGTGAACTTTGCCATTGTGGTGCGGGCGTGAATGCATATACGTTAACATCCCACTCCGCGCCAACCCCACCCCTGTCTTCTTGAATGTGCCAAATCCGTGAGTGCTAAGAGATGAATTTTTGAACCGATTTTTCGCAACCCTTCCAGCGCTTTGAAGCTCTGTGAGTTCTAAGTGAGACGAGTGGAGAGTTCCAAGTGATGTTTGAGAGTGCTAAGTGAGTAGTGAGTGCTAAGTAGGAAAATTTGTGAGTGCTAAGTGAGTTGGCAGCCTTCTGAAACATGCAATGATTCAATGAACCAATGAATCAATGAATCAGTGAATCAACCAATCAATGAATCAGCCAATCAATGACTGAGTGAATCAACTCATCAATGAATCAATGAACCAATGAATCAATGAGTCAGTGAATCAACCAATCAATGAACGGATGAGTCAAAATGATTCAATGAATGAAGGAATGAACGCATGAATGAGTTGATGGATCAGCAGGCAAAAAACAGATCCGACCCTTGAAGTAGACCCTTTGAACCCGGTTTCCCGGTCAATCCAGCGGTAGGTGCGTACGGAGCTGCACCGCAAGGTGCACCGCGGACCACCGCTGGTCTTGGAGGTGGGCGGAACCCGGTTCCCCTGGTGATGCTTTTATGGGGACTTCTATGGATCTAGAATCATCCTGAAGTAGTTAGAACATGGGAATTTCAGATTTAGTCCCATGTTTTTTTGGACGTTTCGATATTCTCTCTACTCCCGGATGACCCATCCACCCTCTGTCTGTCCGTCTGTCTGTCTATATGTATCTCTCGTTCTATGTGTATATATATATATATATACATATATATGTATATATATATATACGCATATATATATATATTTATATCTAAACGTGGTATGCATATTCGCATGTATATACCTATGCTTAATCATATCTTCTGAATTCAACATGTCATGAATTTCCGGGTATACGTGATTTGTAGACACAGATATACTACAGTGTGATAGTTGGGATGATGGGGCTATAACGTTCATAACACGCACGTCCTGCTACGCTAGAAGTTTTTGCCTTGCACCATCACACGCACGTCCTGCCACGCTAGAAGGTCTTCTCTTACACCATCACACACACACACATCCTGCTACGCTAGAAGATCTTCTCTTGCACCATCACACACACACACACACATCCTGCTGAGCTAGAAGATCTTCTCATGCACCATCACGCACACATACATCCTACTGAGCTAGAAGATCTTCTTCTGCACCATCACACACACATACATCCTTGCTGCAAAGAAAGGAATAGTCGGCGAGATTTGGAAAACAACGAAATGAATCCTTTCTCCAATGGCAGGAAGGTGTGCAGTCGCAATTACCAATGGCAGGGACGTCTCACAGGACACCAAAGCAACACGCATTCGGCGCAATGGAATTGGGATGAGAAAGACGTCAGTTCAAATCAGAATCATCACATTATTTCACGGGCTGCCGTGAGCCGTGGGCCTAGTTAAATAGACATAGATGATATTGATATTATGAGTTCTATGATAATGATAAAAAAGAATGATAATGATAAATAGCACCACTAATCACATGCATATATGAACATTTACACATGTACACATTTATACATTTTTAACAGCAATGGTAATGATAATGATATAGTCGTAGATATAGCATTGCTTATAATGATGTAACATTCTTGTACTAGTAACACTACTAACTGCAAGGTGAGCCCCCCCCAGGTTCGTTGGTTAAAACCCTTGACTAGCTCGTTATATTCCCCATAGACCACAGTTAAGCAAACTATATGCATCAACCTAGCTATCATAAATCAGCTATAAATCTCAGAAAATCACCATTTTGTTGGTTAAATCACAATTTCATCATTTTTTTCGTGAGCCGGGGCCTCACCTTGTTAAATCATAGTCATATCCACAATCATAGTGGTTAATCATAGTAGTTAATAGTAATAGTTAATAATCATCATCAACATCGTGAAAAAAAGTCACAATCATATGCACAAACATCATGATAATCATCTTCATCAAACAATATTCGTATTCATGATCAGAATGGTCAATCATAACAAGCAGTTAATCAGAATAACAACAACAACAACAATAATAATAATCATCATCATCAGGAAGAGGAGGTAAGGTGGAACAACATTTGAATCACCTGCTCACTGACGTATCGACAGGCCTGGGACATGGATGCTGAGGGCCATCGCTTGACTGGCGCGGCCAAAGCCAAGGCGTGCGGTGCCAGTAGCGGTGTGCCAGGGGCTGAAAAGCTGGGAAAATGCTGTGAAAAATGAGGAATTAACCATCAAAAACATGAAAAAACGGATTTAGTCATCAAAACCATGAAAACATGAGATTTAAGCATCAAGAAAGATGAAACATCATCGATACATGAATACAAATGGATGACTTAACCAGAAAACAGGGCGATTTGTTGCAAGAATCCGGATTTCGGCAAAGACATGTTTTTTTGCAGAAACCACTTTGGATTTTCCAACAACGATAAGGGGTCCACGCAGCAGAAAATGGGAGGGATGCAAAGCAAATCCTGGGGGTTATCACTCGAGAATGATCGGGATGGGGTACGCAAACATGTGGACCTTGCGTTGAGGGCATTCAACCCATCCGACCAATGGTGGGGAGCCAACTTAGAGTCACGCCTGCCGTGAGCATTTGGTGGTCACCCTGGAGCTTGAGACCAGCCAAGTCTGGGAAGGAACAATCACTGAAGAAAGATTTTACATGTAAGACTACAGTTGTGCAGACATGGTAAAGACACTGCACGGTTCCCAGATTGTGTTGAGGAGGATCCGGGTGCTATCCAAATTTTCTGCGAGTTTTCTAGCCCTTGGAAGGAGATTCAAAAGAACATGAACATTATGATCGACAAGGCCCGGCAACACTGAACCTTCTTTGGGTCATTGCTCCATCAATTCGATGGATGCCCCAAGATTAACAGCCTCCAACAAACAATCCTCTGCAATGATGAAGGACTGCTTCACTGGATTGGTTGATATAGTTGGGAAATTCTAGAGGAAACCACCTTTTTTGATGGGGAAAATCCTCTGTGTCTTGTGGATCTTCCCAAGTAAACGCGTGGAATACCAGTCTTGTGAAAACCCAAAACACACACAGGTGTCTCGTTGTTATTGTGGTGTCTCTGATTTTTTTTTTGCTTCCACCTTGGAACACCCTGAGCAGGTGCATATCTCCAAGGGCAACCATGTTCCTCTTGGATATTCAAGATCCGCATGTTTGTTGGTTTTCATCCCTTCCAGCAATCTTGATCCATCAAGTTAATTATTCATACGTTGTACCCCGAATTACAACATAAGTTATGACTCGTAAGGTATACCACCATTCTTATTGTGGTTCGTATTACTACCATGATTTTTAACTGATGAGTCCGCACGAGTTACAATTTCTTCCACATTTGTTTGGTGAGTATTCAACATATTTCCCATGCTGTTCGCAGGCCAACAGCTGGTTTGGCTGAGGAAGACTGCGTGCTCAGCGTGCTACTGCAGCAATGGCTGGGAAAGCGGATTTAACTGAGAGTTTTTGGGGAAAATAGGGATATAATGGGGATATCACGAGAATTCACAGACCCGCAGAGATTTTGAGGATAGAATGGGGATATCCAATGCTGATCTGGTTGGTGCTTTCAAACATCGTTCAAAATGGGAAAAAGTGACTGGACATGGGAACATCATCCCCACGGATGATTTTCCACTACAAAAAACTGATCAGCTGGAAATTGAAGTCCTTCTAAAACAGTGGTACCCTCTGGTGAACTAACATAGCTATTGAACATGGCCATAGAAATAGTGGATTTTCCCATCAAAAATGGTGATTTTCCATAGCTATGTTAGTTCACCAGAGGGTAAATAGCTTTGCTATCGGAGTTTCTACTTCTATAAAGTCGTTTGCCACCCAAAGCATGTCTTAGATCACATGGATCATGCTCCACCTGCTGCGGTGCGCAATATACGATGACTAGTTGCGAAGAACGTAGTTAGTTCGCTTGAAAGGCCCTTTGGACGAGCAGAGAAGATAGGATACAATCCTTGCAACAAGCAAACCGCACATGTATATGTAGGCTATAATATATATATATATACATAATTGTATATACACATATTGATAGATACATACATAATCATACAAACACGCATTTGCGGGCATCTTTCAATGAGAGTCGCATGTTTGGGTCAGCTCTTGTACATCCTCTCAGCTACGAGGGCATATTATTGTTAATTATGTTCATTCAACACACAGACAGTGACAAAGCCTCATTCAAACACCCAGGATGTCGTCTAGTGATGGCTACCTTGGGTAAATCCCCTGACGCACTCTGTGTGAAATCGTTTTGGAGACTCAATCAGGTGTACAGAACAACTGGCGAGTGGTGGCGAGTGCGTAGAAAAAGGACCTTTTGCCCAGTTTCCCAAATTTTTTGAAGATGGGTCAAAGTCAAACTCTAAGAAAATGAGATCATCCATTTTTTTCAGACACCCAGTTTGAATCATTTTGACCCATACCGAGAATGGTCAAATGGGGAGGATCTTAAAAAGAAAGATGCCTTCATTTCCAGGTAGAGACATCCCTTTTTGATCAGGCGGCCGGAGCCTTATTGCCATTCTTCCTGAGCAACGGAGTGCCGGGCTACAGTAAAGAGGCACCCCCGTGGGAGGGGTCGGGGGAAGTGATACCTTCCAGTAAACTCACTGTTCAATGTGGAACATCCACTCTTTGGAGATTATTTTCATAGGGAAACCCCCCATCTCTGGACACAACCATATACATACAAGATCATATAAGTATATATATAGATACATGACATGTATATATGTCCACATATTCAAGTCTAACTATGCATCATCTCCATCCATCTAAATCTAAATCTAAACCTCAATCGCAATCCAAATCTGAATCTCAATTCAGATTTCCATCAAAATCTCAATCTCGATCCAAAACCAAATCTCAATCCAATTCCATCTTCTCAATACCAAATCTCAATCTCTACATCAATGGTCATGTCAGGTACCGATCCACTGGAGCTAGCATATAAAGCCATAGAAATTGGGGAGATATCCCCTTACATAGCCCAAAAAAAATCGACCAAAAACATGGTCTTCTTCACCCCCCAGCATCGAAGGAGAAGGCCAAAGCGCTAAGCTACGCCGCGGTGGCGCCACAGGCAGCCAAGAAGGCCCAGCAGTGGCCAAGCGATTGTACTCGGGGAATGGTGGTATAATGAGGGATAATGGTACATATATATATATATTCTGTATATATACATATATTTTGTATATATATATATATATTCTGTATATATATATATATATATACTTAAATAGGGGATTTGTCATCTATCATTGGGATAGATCGGGATATGTTTGACCAACAGATACGTTTTGGTTCTATCCGAAAATAGGGTATGCCCCCAAAATGGCAACTTTAATAAGCACTTGATGATTAACTGGTGGATGGAATGGGGTACTAAATTTTCAGAATAAACATATATCAGGTGGTTGATCTTGGACAAGGGGGTTAGTGTCGGCCCAGTACATCGGCGGTCATGACCCATGAACTGGATATTTTCGTCATTGACCAATCATTGTGTTTGTTTTGCATGGATGCCGAATGGATGTCAGAAGAAAATTCGGGCAACATTTTGATGATTCTGGAGATTTCACTTGGGCAGTGGGGGAATTCGACCAGACTAAAATATTAGGATTTTATGGAGAAATCTTGGGGTTTCAACCCCTGTGCGATTGGATCACGCTTTGGAATTCCAGAGGTCCCGCGGTCCCACAGTTTTTTATCACGCTGCAGGCATGTGGTCACTTCGAAGATGTTGAACAAAACCTCACGAACATTTCTGAGATGTTCTTGCTGGTGCTAAGTTAGTAGGGAATGGGGGTTGCTGGGATGATTATGAACATGGTTATGGATTAGGTCAGCAACCCCCATTCCCTAGGTTTAGCACCAGTAAGTAATCCCAATATATCCCAATTAAACCCAATTATCCCAATCATCCCAATAAATCCCAATATGTAAACCCCAGTAAGATGTTTCTCTTCATTTTTGGGGCACCTGGCTTCACCAGAGTCCGTCCCATTGCCCCAGTCGCTACATCGGACGCTGGCAGCTCTCCCGAGGTTTCTGGGCTCGCGCCGGGTTCGGCTCAGATTATTTGATCATGGATGGATTCAAACATATTCCCTGCAAAATGGGTAGGTGATAAAAAATCCCAACCATTCTTAGCTCACCTTTTTGGATGTAGTTCACTACAGGCGCACAGGGTCTTGATCCATAGCCAGTTGAATCAGTCCATAGTAATAGTCGTAAACCGAACCATTGATCCATCTTGAAGTACAATGTGGGCTCCCCCAGTTTTGTTTGTTGGTTTATAACCCCCATGAATACTATAGTGATAAGTTAGAAGTATCATAGACCATAGTCATTGCAGTTATTTTTAACCAGCAACTTAGCTATCATAAATCAATTATGAATCCCATCAAATCACCATTCTTGCTACTTAAATCATCATTTTCGGATGGTTTCCATCTCAAACGGGTGCCCCAAAGATCGCGACGAGGACCAGCGCTCGTCGCGCCGTGGACGCCCTGGAGAGCAACTGAGGTGTGGATATGAGGGTGCGGTTGAGGTGAAAAACATGGATATAACCTTGGTTGTACAGCCATAAGGTGGGATATGGGGCCCCTATATCTATGTTTTTTTTTCCTATCCACATAAATGGAACTGCACTTCCAGGTATTGAAGCGTACTTCCGCTTTAATTTTGGCATTATTGAAGTAATTCCATGTGATCACTGTGGGAAAGGGCTGCCTAGATGAGGTAACTTGGCTTATACATCTCATAACTATGGCTAAGGATTGGATTTAAGGGTATATTGAACTAGTTCGATGGGATAACACAAACCGAAAAACACAGCTGGGGGAGCCCATGTTTCTTATGGATGTAGCAAACATATGATTCATTGGACATCAGTGCAAATGGATATTAAATGGATAGTAGTGAATTTCTAATGCGAAAATGTAAAACTGAGCAGATGTACAATTTTCCCATCAAAACAGCATTTGTTGAGGATTTCAATTGCCATGTTTGATTACAAGTGGGCAATAGTGAGAGAAGATCCAGCAACGTTGACCCTTCAATGACCCCAAAGTTACGCAGTCGGAAAAAGATCAGTGTTCTATCCATTCAACAATGGTTGTGCAGACAGCACATAGAACTGTATTTTGTGCATTTAGATTCAGATGTCACGTAAAAACGTGTAACATTTATTTGCTGTACCAATTTATTATTCACAAACGTTTCTTTGTTTTTTGTGCACGACTCGTCGATGAGGAGATGTCATTCTATGTCCCCTTATTGTTGACGTTAGTGCATTTGTGAGGCGATGAGGCATTGAGCAAGCGCTCTGGTGCCCCTGAAACTGAGGGGGGGCCAGTTTCACATGAAAAAAAGAGCNTTTGTGAGGCGATGAGGCATTGAGCAAGCGCTCTGGTGCCCCTGAAACTGAGGGGGGGCCAGTTTCACATGAAAAAAAGAGCTTTGGATTGGCGGCATTCCCGGATTTAACCAGCAAGAATGGGGATTCGGTGCCAGCAAAACTGGCGGTTTGAATGACTAAGCCAGCAAAAATTGAGGAGGTTTGCTACAATATCTATTGAGAGAAGACTGACTGGGCGGTGGTTCAGGAACTTTGCATGGCTGTTGAAACCCAACGCGCTCTTGACTTTTGGATACCTTTGGTGCTTGGACCGTTCCATGAGTTTCTTCCATACGACAGCTTCGTGAAATTGAACGGATGCAATCGCTTCGTGTTCGGCTCACAGTCCATCGCAAGAACCACCAACACAATATTAATTATTTTTGCATTTTTTTTGCAGGGACGGAAGTCCAGG
Source organism: Symbiodinium sp. clade C Y103 (assembly GCA_003297045.1). Classification (NCBI taxonomy): domain Eukaryota; class Dinophyceae; order Suessiales; family Symbiodiniaceae; genus Cladocopium; species Cladocopium sp. clade C. The sequence continues at coordinate 64,981 of BGPT01002129.1, read as the reverse complement.
TCGTTGACATTGGGTAACAAGCAACAGTATTCCGTTGTGAGGTCATTCGAGTCATTCGAGTCATCACATTTAGCTCCTAATAGGTTGATTGGATATCCCAATGGTAGAGGATGATTTTACTACCAAGCTGAGGTTTGTGGATACAGGGATCCGTCTTTATTCTCAGCTAAACACATCTGAAATCATCTGCCACAATATGTTTGACTTACTCTGAGACGGCGAAAGCTGTCTAAAACTTCCCCAAAGGCCGGGCCCGACGAACCCCGTGCCTCTCTCAAGTTGCATGGTAGAGAATAGTGCCAACCAAGGACACTTGCAGCCTTTCTTAGTCACTTGCTATCCCTCCGAAATCCCTCGATGCTTTTCTTGAGAACTGTTGGGGTCCGGTTTTCAACAAAGCTCATCGGGCAACATTCTCCACCACTTTCCCTTCACTCTTACTTGGGGGATCGCGGTCACAGATCACGTGTGAATTTCTTGCCGCAGCGTTTCATACCGACTCAAAATTCGGAGGCGCAACACTAACCGTAAGATTGGAAAGGCACCGCCGCAAGAGATTCGGAAGGTCAAGCCTCCCTGAAATGCGGATATGCATTCTGAATGCTTGTGACACACCCAACAATGAATCACCAATTGTTGTCAATTGATAGAGTTACTTGTTCATTTTCATCAGCGATCGAGTACCAACAATGGCGCACACTGCTTGATCAACAATACTTAGAAAAAATGAGAATAATGAGAACTGATTGGAATGAGCAACTTAATGCGCAACAGTACCCAACAGCGATAGAGCCAATCAAGACTTGCAGGATCAAATGGGGTTTGGCCGCAATCGCTTCACCCATGCTGCGCAAGCTTGCCTTAGGTTTCCTGTTCTTGTTTGCGCTGTTTTACATTGGCTCTCTTTTGCGCCTAGACACATGTGAACGCTACAAACAGTTGGAGCAGAGATTGTTGCCACAGAACGTTTGCTGGCTTAGACTGGGAGACTATGTGGCTCTTGTCTACGATGTGCCAGTGGAATGTGGCGCAGATAAAGACTCGCAGAAGGCCTGGCAGGCAGTAGTTGCGATAGAATCGGACAGCAACACTTCCTTGTGCTGGCACAGACTGGCAGACTATGTGAATGGCGGCTCCGATGTCCCAGTGGAATGTCAGGCAGATAAAGACTCGAAGAAGGCTTGGCAGGCTATATCCACCATGAAATCGGAGAGGAACACCTCCCTTTGCTGGCACAGACTTGCAGACTATGTGGCTCTTGGCTCCAATCTCCCGATGGAATGTCAGGGAGATAAAGACTTGCAGAAGGCCTGGCAGACTGTCGCCAGGATGAAATCCGAGAGGTCCAAGTCCATGTGCTGGCACCGACTGGCAGACTACGTCACTGGTGGCTCCGATATCCCAGCAAAATGTCTCAATGATCCAGCCTTGCAGCAGGCTCGGAAGGATATGAACACCATCAAATTGGAAATGGTTCGGAAGATGAAGTCGGAGATGCATGAGGCTCAGAATACCCTGGCCGCAACCAAGGCAGACATGCTTCAGAAGGAGACGTCACGGAAGCCCGTGCAAGAAGTGGTTCGGAAGCAGGATGGACCCAAAGTCTTTGTTGGTGTGTTGACAGGTCCGGCTGAGGCGAAAAGGCGTGAAATTTGGAGGAATGACTGGGAGTGTGGACAGCAACTAGAGGATGCTGGAATTCCGTACAAGTTCATCTTGGGCTGGCCGGTGGACAACCAGAGGTCCTTGACTAAGAAAGACCATGGACTCAAGCCCTCAGACTCCGAAGCGCTCCTGGCAAGCCAGCTGAGAAATGAGAGTGCAGAGCATGAAGATTTGGCATTTTTCCATTTTCCCGATGTATACTTGGGGTTACAAACAAAAACTTTTACCATTTTGAGTTATGGCTACAGCTTGGGTGCCAACTATGTGGTGAAGTTGGATGACGACGCATGCATGAATGCATCCCAGCTTCTGCTTGGCATTGCAGTGCATGAAGCTCGAGTGGCAAGGGGAGGCCCTGCTGCTTTGTATGCCGGTGCAGTTTTGCGTCAGGGCACGGAGTATCATGGAATGAAAGGAAAGGACGGCTCATCGCATCCTTACTTTACGGGATTGGGCTACATGCTTTCCTATGACTTGATCCAAATCATCATTAACGATGATAAGATGAACACAGTCCTTTGGGCCCCCTACGGTTCCTTTGATGAAGATACTCAGACTGGGCGCTGGGTAGCTTTCGCTGAAGAGCATCATAACACCACCGTTGACTGGATGCTCTTGGATGACGTGATGTCAAACTCGACACACACATTGCCAGGAGTAGTTCGGTGAAAAAGTGCCAAGCCCTCCTCTCAGCACCCCCGGAGAACAAAGAATCAACTCCTTGTTGGTCCCTGAGGTGGCTACGCGGCTGGATGAACACCACTTGCCAATGGCTCGAAGATCTCGACATCATTTTTTTTTAGCTTAGATGACTTGATATCGAAGATCACCAATGTAGCAAATATATGGACAATTGGACATCATTGAAATCGGATATTACATGGATAGTAATGAAATTCTAATGCGAAACTGTAAGGCTGAGCAGATGACTTCAAATACTGGGATGAAATTGGGATATTGGAGCCCTATGGACACATTAGATGTATCTTGAGAGTTTTGCGGTGTCATGTTATTTTTGGATGATAGAATATACCCTCCGGAAATCAAACATGGCGATGGAAATCCACCACATAGATTCTTTTCCCATCAAAACAGCATTTGTTGAGGATTTCAATTGCCACGTTTGATTACAAGTGGGTAATAGTGAGAGAAGTTTCAGCAACGTTGACCCTTCCAATGACCCCAAAGTTACGCAGTCGGAAAAATATCAGTGTTCTATCCATTCAACAATGGTTGTGCAGACAGCACATAGAACTGTATTTTGTGCATTTAGATTCAGATGTCACATAGAAACATGTAACATTTATTTACTGTACCAATTTATTATTCACAAACACTCACAAACGTTTCTTTATTTTGTGCACCGCTCGTTGATGAGGAGATGTCATTCTATGTCCCCTTCTTGTTGACGTTAGTGCATTTGTGAGGCGATGAGGCATTGAGCAAGCGCTCTGGTGCCCCTGAAACTGAGGGGGGGCCAGTTTCACATGAAAAAAAGAGCTTGAATGATTAATTAAGCCAGCAAGAATTGAGGAGGTTTGCTACAATATCTATTGAGAGAAGACTGACTGGGCGGTGGTTCAGGAACTTTGCATGGCTGTTGAAACCTAACGCGCTCTTGACTTTTGGATACTTTTGGTGCTTGGACCGTTCCATGAGTTTCCATACGACAGCTTCGTGAAGAAGAACGGATGCAATCGCTTCGTGTTCGGCTCACAGTCCATCGCAAGAACCACCAACACAATCTTATTGTTTTATATTATTTTTGGAGGGACGGAAGTCCAGGTCGTTGACATTGTGTAACAAGCAACAGTATTCCGTTGTGAGGTCATTCGAGTCATCACATTTAGCTCCTAATGGGTTGATTGATGTTCATTGGATATCCCAATTTCTTGGGTGTCCTTGGTGGCCATCGTGGAACCATGCTGCGGCTCGCTCGCTTTCTCCGAGATCCGTGCAGGGACACCTGATGTTCAGGCCCTGATGCAGCCATGACATGTGTTTTGCCCAAGAATCGACCATCCCAAGTAAAACCCACTTTGGGCGTATATAACCCTCTAAAACGGTGGTTTAATATTCGGTTTTCCACACCACCATGGATCCCCCAAAATCAACATGGGTGTTTTCGGGCCACGCCGAACTGCTGGAGGAGATGCGAATCGCGAGTCCCAACTATCGGCTTATCATGGTTTTTCTGATTGGTAGCTTCATATTTATTCATATTTTTCCCCTTCAAATGTTAACCATAGACATGTTATCTGATATTGGTGGCTTCATGTTAGACACAGGCGCAATCCGGCATGGTTCAACTAACCAGCTGAGGTCGAGGGACGGTGGTGATGTTTGGCGGCGGCAAGGCGCTGAAGCCATAGCCCTGGGGTCGATGATTGAACCGCTTTAATCACTGGATTGGTTAATGGGAAAATCTACAGGAAACCATGGATTTTCCCATGAAATATAGAGGTTTCCTGTAAAATTTCCCTTAAACCAATCCAGTGATTTAAGCATGGTGATTTTCCACATTGCAAACTATTAGTTTGCTGGAGGGTATTACTGGATTATTTCATATGGGTATTAGTTATATCCCACTATCTTGGATACGAGTCCAAGTAGTTCTTTGTGTAGATTGAAGCAACAAGAGGTGTAAGCAAACTCCAGGAGTTGCGAAGGAGATGTTGTTCCTTGCTGTCCCATCTATTTCTGTTAGTGGCTGTTACTTCTTGACACAAGATAATCTCAATATGTACAGTCTAGAACATGTATACAGTTTTGAGGTGAATGAACAAAACTGCATGCACATTTTCTGTGTTGCAAGATGTTGCAAGTACATATATATATATATATATATAGATAGTGACTGTGGTAAACCCAATCATAAACCATCCCCCAAATCACCATGAATGGGTGCTATAAACCATCTCCAAGTGGTAGGTTTATTACTGGGTTGCCCACATTGTGTAAACACACCTTGAAATGAACATCATCTTAGGCTCCCTTAAACAGTAGATCCACCTTCCGCTGCACAGAACTATGGCTTCATCGCTCCTGACAGCGGCGGTCCTGACATCTTCGTGCACAAGCGGAATGTGCGGCGTGATGAAGAGGGAAAGCCAGGGCCTAAGAGGGTAGACACTTCAAGGATGGCTCAGAATATTTTTTTGGCAGTGGATCATCATTTGGAACGCCCTAAAGTTGGTTGGATAATACCAAAAAATGACCAAATCGGTGGTTTTGGTGGAGCTTAGATTGTAACCCATACTCTTACACCACCATGGCAGAATATTCAAAGGGAGTATACAGTTTAGATCCGTTTGGATGAGAAACTCCTGAGCTGCGGACATATGGAATCAGTCAATCACTCACCATTGACTCAGAGTGACAGTCAGGAAGTCAAAATGGGCATTCAGCCTCAGTACTCAAGCATCCAACACGTTGTATCTATGAAAATGTCAGTCCATACACGCACACAACCTAGATGTGCTTGGATACTGGGACGGAATTGCTCGCACCGGCTGGTAAACTTGGATATGGCTCATTGGGTTTACCACATTGGTAAGTACCGATGCATCATACATTATACGTATACATGTCAATGAACTTATATACTTCTGTACTTGGATGCACATATATACGTATACCGTATACATATGTACCGTGGTCCGAGTACATAGAATGTCCCAGATTTCAACCCCACGGGTGATTCGGAAAAATAACATAGAATATTGGAAAGTTATTCTCTGCTGATGAAATGTTTGGGGATTGAGTGTGGGGGATCGACAAAATTGAAGGCTGTGCCCTTTTATTTGTTCAGTTCTGCATGCACTCCCACGGTGTTTTTCCTCACCACTACAGCCAAATCACTTCAACTTCATCCTCTTTCTACAATCAGCCCATACATCAAAGGCTGTCCTCTGCAGAACTAACTACATGTATAGAATACAGACCCCAACGAGAACATTGAGCCATTTCTTTGAGGAAGGCCACAGAATTCCATTGGTTTTCACTGGGAGCTAGCTACACACGCTGAGCACATGCCAACTCCACCCATCACCGGCACCAACACTGAATGGACCGACTTCAACTCCACAGTTGAAACCGCGCTCCAACACCTTCTCCGCCAGAAGAACAGATGGGCACCACCACCGCACTGGCGCGCCAAGGGCTCACTTGCCCGCACCCTTCCAAGCAAACACCTCGATCCAACCAACCCTACTTCCGCAACTTTCCACATCCGCCGCCTCCAAGACCTTTACGGCAGGCTACAGGAGCTGGGGAGAAAGCGCAGAAGCTATGGTTGAGCTCACCAATGCCGGCTTCAATGCGACGCATGCCGCCGAGATTCTTGGTGTAGGTGTGGGGAAACTCCGGTTAGGCCCGGTTCCTCAGGAAGAGAAATGGCACGAACAGATGAAGCATTTATCTCGAGTGGCTTCAACATGGTGGTCTTATGTTGGGTCTTGGGAGTGGTCTCATGTCTCATGTGGTTCCATGTCGATCCCGTGTCATTTTCCCATGTTCTCCACGCAATGCGGTCTCAATGGCGGTGGGAACAAGTCAGTCGGTGGTTTCATTCCCCCCGAAGGGATGCTGTCTTGATCAGAGCGACCGGTGTCAAGTTAGAAGGTTTCGACCTTGATCGGTTGTGCAGACTGACGAAAAAAATTGGATGTACATTGTGTTGCAACTATCACAGGAAGGATGAAAACTGAAGCGACTGCTAGACATGTCTCAACTGATTTCCTGCTTTGCTTCTTTTTTGACCGGCCATAATGCTTGGCCCCCAGGAGCTGCGCGCTTCGTGTGCCGCAATGGGTATAGCCGCAATTTCTGCGGCGTAAACTTGCCTCTAACCCAAGGGCTAGTTCGGTGGCCTGAGAGAGGTTGTGGCATTCGAACCATTCGCTTTGTCTGGTCAACCGAGATTGTTTGTCTCCTGAAACGTTTGGACCATTCCATGGTGTCTGGTTATCGCGACTGAACCTTGTTTCGTGTACCTTTTGGACCATTCCATGGTGTCTGGTCGTCTGAGACTAGGCCTTGTCTCGCTGTAACTGTGGGACCATTCCGGTGTGTCTGGTCGTCCAAGACCGTGCGTTGTTGCTGAAACTTGCGGACCATTCAGCTTGTCTGATCGCCAGAGACAGTCTGGCACTTTGTTTCTGCGAATTCTTAATCAGTCATTCGCTTGCGTCTGACTAGGATTTAGGCCTGTGCGCCACTTGGAACCTCTCATCGTCATTCCGACGGTCTGACGTTTTGGAACCGCGTGGCTGAATTAGTGAAATTCGTTTGGACTCTGGTCCTTTCTCCAGTGGCAGGTGTGGCGCTTGGCTCAGAATCTTGTTCTGTTTTACTCTAGCACTACCTCCAGTTCCTCTAGCTCAAGGGGGGTGCTTGCACATTCCGCCAATCATGTGGCAGGAAGTCGCCCCGTGGACTCAATTCGGATAGCAAATTCGATGAGGGTCACGGACCCGATTACACTGGAACCTCTTTCGGATCATGAAGGAATGGGTGTCAACGTCCATGAGGTTGCACCGTCTGCTACAGAGGGCGCTTGGACCCTGATGCGTTGCCCTCAGCTTAGTGAACACATGTTTCAAGAGCAGGAAGCTATCAACTGGCATCCACACACTGACCAGGAGAGGTGGGAAGAAATTGTGGCTACAGCTGATGTCGAGCATATCTGGAACATTTGGTCAAAGGATGCTGAGCACTTTCTTGTGCGAACTGGCTTCATTCAAGACCGCCGCGGAACCCGTGCGTTTGGGACTATGCCAAAGTTCCTAAGCGCAGGCAAGAGAGGGCCTCACCAAACGTACAAAGAAAGGGATATCAGGCGGTGCTCCAGAGCGGTCTTGGAAATTCTCGCAGTCACCCGGCATGGCAAACAGCCTACCAATGAGTTGCTGCGCAGAACAAACCAACGGTGCAGCCGCCTGGGAATCATTACAGTGCAAAACCAGTGGGCCATGACTCATGCTAGGTTGCAGCAAATGCGGGATGAGGAATTACAGCGCATCGAGTGCGAAGCTATCCAACAATGGAACGAAAGAATGAAGCATGACCATTATAAATGGGACGCGCAGGAAATGCCCACTCCCTGGATTTTGGAGACTGAGAATGAGGGAACAGTTGCCGGCTTGGCTGCCGGGGCGGAGAATCTTCAGCGAACTTGGGCAAGAATTTTTGGAGCTGAATCTGCGAAGGCAAATGTGGAAGCCTGCATGGAACAGTACGGTAGGGCGCTGGCTCCAGCCCAACCGCTCAATGTTGCTGGTTGCTAGCATGGCCGGCAAGGCGGCTGCCTTTGGACGGCTAGAGCTCTGCTTGCTCTCACCGGTTGTGTGGCTTTCTGCATATGGTGGAGACTACTGCCACGTGGCCAAGCAGCCATGTGCCAATGGAGAGTGTGTTTTCTGCCAAAAGGAAATTTGCCTGTTACAAAGTATGTGGTGGACAGCGCCCGTCCTATTGCAGTAGGCTCTGTGATTTGCCGTGCCTGGGGTAAATGCAGAGTCAAACAAGTGACGAATGCTTTTGCGGCGAGCCCTCTGGATGCTACGCAAAGTGGAGGCATCGGAATTGACTGTGAACCTATGCTGCTGTAATCAAAGGCATTCGACAGTGCAGACGGCAACCTTGCTGTTGCTATTTTCTTGCGCTGTGGAGTTCCCCAGAGCATATGCCATACGCTCATGAACATGTGGTCTCGACAAGCTCGTTGGATCTCTTGGAGCAATGTGATAGCTAAACGAGCTATCCATGGTACCTGGGCTCTTCCTCCAGGTGACCCTTGGAGCCCGCATGGATTGGCAGCCATTCTCAGCGGACGGCCAGACTGGCCAGCATGAACCCCCCTACAAACCGAGCCTGCACCTACTTGGACGACAGGTCAGTCAGAGCTCAACAAGTTGCGGACTTGCAGATGTTTATGCAACTGTGGCAAGCTCTTGAGACTTGTATTCGACTCCGGACCAACAACAGCAAGATGCAGGTCTGGGGTGATACGGCCATGGCCTTAGCTGAACTTACCATAGCAGGATAGAGTGCAACCAATGCTGCTGAAATCCTAGGGGTGGGGGTGGGAAAAAGCCGGACTGGACCGGTGTCAAGGGAAGAAAAACGATTTAGACAGATGAAACGACTGTCTCAACGGATATCTATTCTGCCGGTCAAGTTGTCTATTCGTCGTCAGGTCGCTGTGTCCCTGCTTACGTCCCGGGCTCTGTGGGGGATGCTCCTGTCAGGTCGGGGTCACACGGGTGAGGAAGTCCGTCAGTACAAGGAGGCGTTCACTAGGGCGGTGAAAGGGAGTTTGGTGGAGGGTGGGCGTCGCTCTGTCCATCTTTACAATGTCTTTGGGCGCTGGGTGCTTTGGCGGAGGCGGGGTGCTCGTCCTGACCCGTCCTTGAACTGCCTCCATCAGTCTCTCCTTGGGTGGGGGTGGTCGTACGACGGGTCTTTGGCCTGGTCTCATGTCTCTCTTGGTACTATGTCCTTGGTCGACCCTGTGTTCTGCATTTGTTGCGGTCGCAGTGGAGAAGAGAGCAAATGAATTTATGGTTCAACCCTTCCAGACGGGATGCAATTTTGATCAGAGCGACGGGGGACAGTTTGGATCCAAACTGACAGGCTGCAGAGACTGACAAAAACATGGATGCACACAGCATTGCCATCATCACTGGAGGTATGAAAACGGAAGCGACTGCCAGATTTGTTCCACAAACCTGCAGGTGCTGTCAGCAACAAGTCGTGCCGTCACTGGAACACATTTTGTGGCACTGCCCCCAAATTGATGATTTCAGGGAAATTCCTCAACCGCAGAGTATGTGGGCTCAGCGTCTTGGATGGGATCCCCAAACTTTTTCGGTTAGGTTAATCCACCAAATGCCTAGGATCAGATCTTGTGAAGCTTACATAAGGCTCAGGGAAACCAACTGACTGTTCTTTCTCGTTGCTTGTTTGCCAGGGACCGAACTGTCTTTGCTTGATTTCAGGTTCACTTGCATGGATCATTCACTCGTGTCATTTTCTGAGACCGAACCTGTCTCTTGAACCATTTGGACCATTCCTTGCGTCTGGTCAACCGAGACTGAACTTTGTCTCTTGAACCATTGGACCATTCTGTATGTCTGGTCATCCGAGACTGAACTGTGTCTCATACACCTTCGGACCATTCCTCGGTGTCTGGTCACCAGAGACTGAACCCTGTCTCCTTATAATTGGTCATTCAGTTGCGTCTGACCTGATTTTAGGCGTGAGTGCCACCTGGAACCTCTCAACTTCACTTCGATCTGGCGTTTTGGAACCGTGGCTGAATTAGTGGAATTCGTTTGGATTCTGATCCTTCCTTTCTGTGGCAGGTGCTGCGACCGTTTTATTTGCGTCGCCTTTTTCGTATTCTTTCACTTGGCCAGTTTACTTGGCCCCGGGTGAAACGCGCGCCCTTGCGGCCGCCATGTTGGGTCCAACTAGTGGGCCCTTTCTATGCAGTTCAACCCAGAGCCAGGTTGCTGTAGAAACCTAACACTACCGGGCATTTTTGTTGCGACGCCACTCGTGGGCAGTACCCTTTTGTGACCTTGTCAAAAACATTTTTAAGATTTGAGATGGAACATTTTTTTGGGACATTTTTTTTGGAATGTTCCAGGTCACAAGCTTCAGACATTTAGGCTATTGCCAGCAGGAATTTGATGTTTGTATACGTCTCATATCTAGATAGATAGATAGACAGATAGATAGATAGATAGACAGACCAACAGACAGACAGACAGACAGACAGACAGACAGACAGACAGACAGACAGACAGATAGATAGATAGATAGATAGATAGGTAGAGAGAGAGAAAGAACGTATATATCATTATATCTGTGTGTGTATGTAATTTCAATTATGTTACCGGGCCTCTAAAGTATGTGTGAATGGTTTGAGCCCAGCTTCACAGAACGCAAAAACAAAAACAATGTTTTTTCACCCAGAATTGAAAAATGATGCTATGTTAAATTTGGGAATTTGCTATTTATTCGGACCACGTCAGACATGTGCATTTATTTTTGCATGCAAAAACATACACATACTCACATATACGTGCACAAACATACAAAAATACAAATGCAAAAATTAATAAACACATAAATGAATCAATAGATAAATAAACAAATAAATAGATAGATAAATAGATATCTTACCATATATGTATGTATATATATATATTACCATATATGTTATGTATGTATGTATGTATGTATGTATATATATATATATATACACATGTACACAAACAGAATCGGGTCACCCCAGTGTCAATATCCCATGTCTTGCGAGGCGAGTGGCGTTGAAAGTGGGCGAACGGGTTGAATTCGAACTTCAAGAGGACAGGTTGGCCCACGGCCGCGGGGGACAGGTCCGGTGGGCGACGATTTGCCGGTAAAATGGTTCAAACATGGTCGTCTTTTATGGAAAACAATTGGAAAACCATAGGACGACCAAACAAAAACTAATTGAAAATGATGGGAACTTACCCAAAACATGGTTTATTTCTATGGATGGCCAAAAGATAATGGGAAAATGATGGGCTGGATAGACACGGGGTTTCTTTTCTTCCGACATTTGACAGCAGGACTTTGACTACAGTAAACGAATGGGGATTTCACCGCACTGCTAAAACAGAGATTAATTGAACAAAATGGGCATGAACGTGGTTTATCCGGTAGGAAACAAACATGGCTAGGGAGTGCTCACATTGAAGAGTAAATAAATAAATAGATATATATAATTAATATATATAATAAATGTATATATATATATACATTATATTGTAAATTGTCTATATACATACAGGTATGTATATATATATATGTATATCTCTTGTGGAATTTCAACATCGCCAAGGGACATTGCCATAGGTAATGATAACCATTTGTGGTTTATTTTGCAGTATATACTTACGTTTGTGTTTACATCTATGATTTAAAAATTGTCCTCACATTTCCACATTTTCATGTATTGAACCCTCGTTTTGGATGATTTTGGGTGGTCAAACAGCACTGTAACGGCACACTACTAGATCAAATCTATGGAATGGTTCATAATTAATCTTACTGTGACCACCATCATACATTGTCAAAACCTTTTGAAATTTCCCTTGACAAGTAACGTTAAATCATGACATCCATTGCAACCGGCATCTCAACCTTCTATAAACATTGTACACACTCCGTTGTGGGTACCGGTCAAACATAGGGTACCAATTGACCCAGACAACCAGAATTCTTGGTCTCATTTTTTTGTTTCAGATAAACATTTTGACCAGAACCCTCACGGGTATCCATGTAGGGTTGTGCACGTTGCATCAACCAGTCCAGTGGGGATGTTGAGAACTCACTCTGGGAATCCGGACTATGATCCCTATCATTTTGAATCCACATAAGCCGTCATAAACCCCGTGAAATTCCTATATCATGTAGCCCTCATATAGATCCCATATCAAACCTCTAGTGCGGTAAACCCCATAATATCTGCCCCATTCGTAAAAACAATCCCTGAATGGGAGGTTTATATACTGTATATAATATGTTTATACCACATTACCACTAAAACCACCAGGGAGACCGCCAGGAGCCTGGCAAGCCGGGCCGCAACGTGGCCATGGACGTACGAGTTGCATCTTGGTGTGGCAGTCTCTGTGGGGTCTCTGGGGGTCTCCAAGGGACAGTTTGGAAGGGTTTTGATGGGAAGACACCATGGTTTTTTTATCATGTAAAGAGGTTGGAAAGGACACATTTCGCCCGAGTTTCCATCATCTTGAAGGGACAATGACATGGACATCACGAGTTTTTATGAGTTTTTACTCTTGCTAGTTTGAGATGATTCTGTACTTCGTTTCCTTCAAAGCACTTCGGGGTTTGGGACTTGTCAAACAAAAATTGAACCCCAGCTACATACAGTTAAATGAGTTTTACAAGATGACCCTACGATGGGATTTCCGACCATGTCCGGGTTGCGCCTTGGATGGTCGAAACTGAGTCAAAACCCACTAAGCATCTTTCTTTCGATGGTGAAGGTGCGATGATGATTTTGGACCGTTGGAGTCATGAAGCCCAAACTCCTGATGAAACAAATACCCCTCAGTCATCAGGTTCCACCCGGTGACTAGCCTGGAATGGCTGTGAAGGTGCAGCTGGCAGATTTGAGGAAACTTCGCCAGGAGACAACCTGGCAGTTGAGATTGTGTAATTGAAGTCATGTTGCAATGTTGTAAAAAATAAAGACCATGATGATTGGTCGGTGACGTTGGAAAAAGGCACGATCGCCTTCATCTCCCACTCAAGTGCTTGGCTCAGTTTTGAAACTCTTCTCGCTTTTCCCTTTAGACACATTTAGAAACCATGCCTTCCACTGTGGAGAACGTGGCTATGCTCGTCAGCNGTGGCCACCACTGCCCTGAGCAGCGCCTTTGTTGCAAGTGGCCCAGTTGCACAGGAGGCCAGGACTGGTCTCCGTTCTTCCGGCTATGCCAAGTCCTCCCAATCATCCCAGTCCATGGGTGCCATGGCTGGTGTGGGTGCAGTGGCTGGCCTGGCTGTGGC
>BGPT01002129.1:27298-45313 GCA_003297045.1 Symbiodinium sp. clade C Y103 | reverse complement strand
GACCTGCCCAATCTCCTGCACCTTCGATGCCAAGGCCGGCATCATGTTGGATCCTACCTTCGTGAAGGTTGTGTGCTGGTATGACAACGAGTGGGGCTACTCCTCCCGTGTGGTGGACCTGATCAAGCACATGGCTGCTGAGGATGCCAAGGCCTAAGNGGGCTACTCCTCCCGTGTGGTGGACCTGATCAAGCACATGGCTGCTGAGGATGCCAAGGCCTAAGCTAGCAGCTAGATGCAGCTAGTTCGGATTGTAAGGTAGTGTAAGAGTTCTCTTTTCATAGCCAAGCAATTTTCCAGATTTAACACTTCAAGCTGCGTGTACCGGATAACCGGTCTCGACTGGTGTGATTGATCCACACTCTGCAGGCAAGAAAATATAGCGGACATGATTAAAATGTCAAGTAACGTCAAGTACTTGTCTTTTTGGCTTCTGCATTTTCATTTGTTGCGATGGATCTATTGGAACAAAATGCTGCACTGACCAGCAACATTGCTGTGGACGACCCGCGGGCACAGAGATTTCAATACTCAGATGCGCAGTAGATGTGGAAAACGCAATCATAAACCCTCTCTCCAATATCATCGATTTGAGCTTCATTTCACATCATCCCAAATTTGCATAAACCCAAATTTCAGATGGTGTATGATTGGGTTTACCTAGTTAGATGTTTTCAAAAATGATTGGGTTTACCTAGTTAGATGTTTTCAAAATGCTCGCAAGATCTTGATTTGGTAGAAACATTCTAAACAGAACCGGCAGAGATGCTCCAGGAACTTTTGGCTCAGCAAGTGATGTGTGTATGTATTATATAAATATATAATATACGTATTTATCTGTACATAATATATACACATTATGTAAAATTACAGATGTACATTATGTAAAATTACAGATGTACATCAAATTGTGTGTGTATATATATATATAAATGTGTAAATGTATGTATATCTCATATATATATATATGTATATATATATATACACATATACATAGATATACACTTGCATGGCAAGAAATTTGTTGATGGAATTGGCAAGTGTAGTTTGTCACAGATTCAGGTCGACGTTTCTTTTCTCTCGTCTTTGCGTGGAGGTACGAGGGTTAGGCAAAAGAAAATGAGAATGCAGAGAAACAAACGTTCTGAAAAGGAAGCTGCAAAGAACAAGGTTGAGGTCTTTCAACATCAGCCAATGACTGTGGCTGCGAACAAGGTTGAGTCTTCTTTTGATACCCATAGCCCATCTTTGGAAGAACTCAGTAGTCTCCACGAAATTGGTGATGAAAGTGATGAGAAAACTTTAGTCAGCCTCATGAACATGGTGACTGAAGCAGAAGCATTGACTGGAACCCATGAGATGGGGAGCAACGAAACTGAGCCAGTTGCGAACTTGGGTCATGCGCATTTTGCGGTTTGTCAGAAGGTCTCATACTATTTCATGGACCAAAGTTTTTGGATGAGCAATGATTTCATCGAAAAAGTTCAAGAGGACCCTTGGGCACATCTTGAACAATTTGACGAGTTTGAAACGTCAGATGTTGTACAGATGCATGTTTTTGATGCGGAGAATCATGATCATGAGCCTTGGGAAGAGTGCGAGTGTGTAGATAGAAATCAGGCTCCTGAGACGTCATTGGAGCATCAGTGGCATCAAGTCTTGAAGGGCAGTAGACGATGTGCGATTTGGCACGGCGATTGCGTCGACATGGGCATCCAAAGTTGCTTTGATGAGAATTCCTTCAAAGAGCTCACTGAAGAGGAAGACTTTGGTTCAGCCATTGATGACTCGATCTTCGATGACTGTGTGGAAGATGATGTTTCGAGTTTGCAGGATGATTTCAGCCTACGAGAGGAGCACCTCGACATCGAGCAGAACGATTTCAGCAGGTGGAAGATCTCAGATGCAGAACAGGAAGAACCGACAGAAGAGCAAATTACAAAGATCTTGCAGAGCTGCGATGAGGTCCAGGATGAGGAGCTTTCCCCCCATGGCCCTGGGAATTGCCATTGCCCAGGTGTTGCCGGCTCTTGTGGAAGTACTCCAGTCACTAGCCCGGTCGGAGGAGTGGACCGCCTAGTGTCTGGGGGAAACCCTGGGCCCAATGGGGACGAAGAGGATGAGGACGACATTGTTCTGACCTTTTTGCAGGTCGTTGATTTGAGGGGTGGAGCTGGTGGATCGAGCACCACCAAGAAGAAGAGGGAATTGCAGGCGATTGTTGAAGCCCTGCAACAGTGGATTCAAGATGATGATGAAGATGAGCAAGCTGATGAAAAGCTCTTGCAGGTTGCTGGAACATTGGCCAAAACAGTTGAACAGTGGCGACACAAGAAGCCAAGCAAGGAGGAGGCGAAAGCGACGGTCACTGAGGCCAAAAGAACCATTGGAGGATCACTGCAGTCCTTCTATGAAGGGCGCTCGAAGGCGAAAGAGGAAAAGGCACCTAGCAAAAAGGGTGCTGGCAAAGGAAAAGGTGGAAAAGGCAAGAAGGAGAGCCAAAACACTCTCCCCAGAATCGATGTGGCGAGGTACTTTCCCAAGAAGGATATCTTGAGTTGGCAGTCTTTGATGGCAGCTATGGAGAAGGGGGAAAAACCCAAAGGTTCAATTTGTGTGCTGCGCCATCCACAGCACATCATCGAGATGCAGGATGTTGCATTGGCCACCGAGACAAAGGAGAAGGTGACGTTGGTTTTTAAATTTGGTGACGAGTCTGTGGATGTGCCGGGTGCCAAGGAGGCATTGCTCCCAGTTGTGGGAAACCTTGCATTACTGAAATGCAGAATTGCATGCCTCACCAAAGGGGCTCCAGATATCAAAGGCGAAGAAGCGGTGAAGGTCACGTTGAAAGAGGACGGTGATGACTTGACCACTCTCAGGATTACCATCCCATTGAAGTTTGTGGATGGAAAGTATCATGATGAACTTTTTGGACAGCCTCACTTGGCGCTGCACTTGTTGGGTGCGAAGAAGGAGATCAAAACATACAGATGGGAAAGCAAGGGAGGTGAAATCACTGGCTATGCTTCCACTGAGGAGGATGATGCTCAGTTTTTGCTTTCGAAATCGGGCTCTGGGGGCATTTTTGTGTCCCGCCTTGTCAAAGATGTCATACAGAAGCCGGCCGTGACTTGGGTTCAAAGGAAAGACAAGGAGACCAATAGCGATTACCACAACAGAGTCCTGACCCTTGGAAAGAATGCTGGTGTGGCCATCACGTATCGAAGAGGGGGCAATCATGACTTGGGAGTTTTGAAGAAAGATATGGAGAAAAAGCCAAAGTCATATGCGGTATGGGGAGTGCCATACTATATGGGCCCTGACAGTGTGGGCGAGGCTTTCAAGCAGTTGGGATGGAGCCTTGAGGAAAAGCCCTCTGAAAATCGCTCCACAAACAGTCCTTGGAAGATCTATGGTGTCCCGCCTGGCGATGGGGAGGATGAGACCTTCAGCTATAAGGATGGCGAAAAGTACCTGTACGTTGTCCCATGGAAAAGTAAGCGCAGAGATGATGAGGCTGAGACTAGGAAGCTTGCTGGAAGGCGTTGGTACGAGCCCACACAGGCCTTTGAGCCAGACATAGCTCCAACTTTGATGGATACTCAGGAGCCGACACAAGCTGCTGAGAAGGCCGAGGATAGTGTCAGCAAGAGGGATAGTGTTGCAGCTGCCTCTAAGCTCACCAGTCCGCTGAAGAAAAAGCCAAAGAAAGAGGCTGATCCGAAGGTGGTGGGAGGGATGCCTGGACCCGTCAAGGGTACCAGGATACTTGACTGTGGTGGCCAAGGCGACTGCGCCTGGCGGGCGGTGGGCTACATACTTGGGTGCATCAATGAAAAATGGCCCAGTGACACAACCCATATCAGAAAGATGGTCAACACAATTGGTGCAGCACTCAGAGCTTCATGCGTTTCGTGGCTTCTTCACACAAACAAAGATTGGGAGGAGAGCTTCGCTGTGGATCCTAGCTGGACTCCATTGATGGAAGGTGGACCGGTACCTTCCAGCCTGGAAGAGTACAAGCTGGCGCTACAGCGCCCAAACCGTTGGATTGACCATTTGGGTCTTATGGCGATTGCTGAGACAAAGCGCATCCAAATAGTGGTGTGGCAACTGAAACCTCAGGGGTGGAAGAGATGCGCAATAATCCATCCTTCAACTGCAAGGGCCGACAGAAAGTACCCGATTGTTCCTTTGGTTTTATCCCAGCAGCACTACATGGCGATCACCAAAGACGGCATCAGCAACTTCCCTGCGGAGTGGGTGGACATGCCTTTGGGGGAGGAATTCTGGGTTTCTCATGGAATCCAGACGGACATAATACAGAGCACACAGGAAATCACACCTATGATTTTTCGAGGTGGAGCTGAGGATGCAACCCCTGTCAAAGACTTTGCGGGCGTGGACCTTGAGAGAATGCTTCAGAGTTGTAGATCCCTTGCAGAAGATCATGAGAAGACAATTGACAAGCTTTTGAAAAGCTGCAGTTCCATCTTGGAGGAGGAGCCGAAGCTGCAACAAGCTGAGCGACAATGGAAGTGTCCGTTTTGCAGCTTCAAGGTCACTGTTGCTAAGAGTTCTCGAGTTGCTGCTGACATGATTGCCAAGCATCTTCAAAGTGCACATCCTCTTCAGCGTGCACAAACGATCCGAGAGAATGCAGGCAAGGGCATAGCGAACATTCCATGGTCCGGATTGGGACTGCGCAAATTGCTTGAGCCCTACAAGTTTGAAGAAATCAAGGAGGAGGAAAGGAAGTTTGCTGATTTCATTTGCCCCTTTTGCAAAATGGGTATGAAGAACCAGCCTAGCAGCGTTTCTTTGCGAAAGAGGTCCAAGTTGCATCACTTGGGTCGTTGTGACAAAAAGCCAAAGAGGAAAGTCAGCCTCAAGGAGTACTACCATATCAGTCAAAGGATCAAGGGCACGAAGCTTAATGATTTCATGTCCATGGCTTCGAAGCATAGAACAAGACCCGCTGTTGAGAAGGCCAAGAAGTTGGGACATGCTCCAGTCAGTTTTCCTTTTAGGAGAATTTCAGTCCGAAGGCAGAGTTGCAAGACGAGGCAAAGGGTTGCGTACTGGTGTGAAACATGCCATCAAGCGAGCAATTGCGCGAAGGGGCACCAGCCATGCCAAACACGTGCTGTGGCAGCACCATCTTTGCGATGGTGGCAGAAGTTCAGCGCTATGAACAAAGGTTTTGACCAGTTGGCTGCTCTGACTGGAAGTGATGAAGGCAGCAAGAATGAGATCCTCAGTGAATGGAACAAGTTGCGAAAAGCCAAGAAAAGTGCCCGGAGCAAGAAATTGGGCAAAGAAAGGATGAAGAGAAAGTTTGAAGGGTGAGATGAGATGATGCGAGAGGAGCTCAAGGGCAAGAAAGCCCGCAAAGGCACTTGACTAGTGCTGGATGCCCCTGAGGGCCTTTCACTTAGGGGTGGATCCATGCCTTGTTCGAAAGGATCTGATATGTCCACTTTGTGGACGATCAATGCTGGAGGTTGGCCTGGCCTCTGGAGGCTCATCGATGTCCTGAAAGGGATGAAGTTTGCTGATCGGCCTGCTGTGACTTGCGTTCAAGAAGTTTCATGCGGTTTGGAGGATTGGCTAGGAGTCCAGGGTAGCTTTGCGGAGGTTGGGGTCCAAGTTTTCGCTTCCTCGAACTTGCACACTGGCAATCGTAAGAAAGGCATTGTCTTTCTGGTGAAACAGGGAGTTGGGGCCTCACAGGTGGCGGAGTTGGAAGACTGGTGTGGCACTTGCCTTGCCATTTCGATTGATAGGACCATGGTCTTGGGCAGCTATTGCCCCCCAAGAGCCACTTGCATTGCTGAGCACATGAGCAACTTGGATGGGTTCCTCGTAGGTATCAATTGGAGAGGTGATCAAATTTGGTGCGGTGATTGGAATGAAGTTTTTGAGGGTTCTTTGGTCTCATCCCTTGCTTCTCATCACCATTTGCGGCTTGCTGAGTTTGAGGTGGAGGTTGGCACTCGTTGGCAGAGCCTTAGGCAAATCGATTTCTTTCTTCACAATTTCCAGTACGACATTAGAGCCAAGATGCTTGAGCACAACATTAGCGATCACAAGATTGTCCAGATCGATGTTCCTCTCACACATGTTGGACATGATGACGTTTGTTTCAAGAAAGAATCTTGCTTTAGACGTCCTAGCTGGCTGACTACAAGTAGATGGAATGAGCTTTTTGAGACTACTTTTAAGGAAGGTGTCAAGCGAGGTTGGCAAGAGGTTTGTGCTGATTTGGAAAGCTCTCAAGATGAGATTTCACAACATGATCCTGATGAAGATTTAGACCAAAAGTTGATTGATTACATGTGGCGTCTTGCGATGACCAAGCTTCTTTGGTCTTTCAAAATGGCCGCCTATCTTGCCCTTCTTGAACTTCCTGATGAACTTCCCTGTCAAGAAGAAGTTCAGCGCATCACGCATTTGGCCAACCACACTCTCAGGACTAGAAACGAGGTCCGTTTGCAGAAGAGGTCTTTTGAGGTTTCGGGTCGGAAAAGAGGAGTTCATTTGCAGCAGCTTAGGAACCAGCTTGGACGCGCTCTGGAGCTGAGATTGCACTGGGAAAAAGGTAAATGGGACAAGTCCACAGAAGGATTCATCAGGAAAATTTTCCCTGACAGAAAGGATGCGAATTTTTGCAACTTGAACAACAAGATTGATGGGCTCATGGCAGAAGTCAAGAAATTGGAGCATGGTAGCTTTAGGCTTGCAATTGACAAGTGGAAAAAAGCGATGAGATCTTGCCCTGCTTCTCGAAGTAGATGGATCAACCGATCGAACATGGGTCATTTGCCTGCTGTTGAGGGCCCTGTGCATCCTTCTAGAACCAAGCAAGAAGCTTGCGAGAGCCTTCTTGATTTTTGGAAGAGGCTACATCAACGAGTTGAATGGGGACATGATGAACGTAGTCTTGCGGTAGCTGAGTTCAAGATTTTTCTCCAAGATTTCTTTGAACTGAACATGGACAATGCGGTTAGACCTGGATATAAAATTTTCTGCAAGGCCATCAAACGAATGCATGGTACTTCAGGCCTCGACCAATGGACGCATCAAGAACTCAAGACTGTGGCCAACTGTAGTGAAGCGATTAGTATGGTTTGGAGATGCATGCAAATGTGGGACGAGCTTGGTTTGAGTCCTACTATCCTCAAGCACTCCAAGATTTGCTTTGTCCCTAAGATTGGCAAGAAGCACAACAATGTTACTTCTCCTGGCAAACTTAGGCCAATCTGTGTTTTTTCTACCTGGTGGAGGGCTTGGTCTTCCACGTGGATGAGATCTCATGCTCTTTTGCGTCTTGAAAGCGTTTTGCCTAGATCCATCAAAGCAAAGCCTGGAACCTCGGGTGCTGAAGTGGCAGCCGCTGTTTTTGACTACAAGGCCAATGCGATGGGCTTTGGAGCCTCTCTTGATTACAGCCACTGCTTTGACTGTGTTGGTTTAGGTCTCCTTCATGGGGCCATTGGTGATAGCCTGCCTTTTGGTTTGCGACCCTGGTTTGAACTGCTAATGGAACATTGGAAGGGAAACAACCGCTGGATTCTTTATGGAGGTCATCCTTTTTCCACTCCGTACCTTGCGCAGATTGGCATATCTCAAGGTGATGCTGCATCCCCTTTGATGCTCAATTTGTTGATGGCTTTTGGGGAGCATTGGGTTCTTTCTAGGCGACATGGCATAGGCTCTGTGGAACATTGCATCTACATGGATGATCGCTCCTTTGTTGCGGAGAACAAGGATGATTTAGAAGAACTCATTGACCTTTGGGGTCTCTTTGCATGCAAGTTTCATCTCATTGAGAACCAGGAAAAGACCCAAAGATTTTCCACCTTGAAGCAAGATGACGATCCTAGATACATGCAACAAATCGAAGTCCTTGGTGCTGTGGTTGGTGCACCGTCTTTTGACTACACGAAAAATCACGAGAAGTCTCTGAAAAGGGTTTTTGCGGCATCATCTACGGCGAGACGTATTTCTGGTTTGCCTATTAGTCAAAATTTGAAGTCTACCACCCTTGCCTCTTTTGCTGGTGGCAAATTGACTTATGGTTGGATTTCTTCGAAGCCAACATGCCAGCAAGCTACCTCCTATAGTAACATGCTCTGGAAAAGCCTTGGCCACCTTCACTATGCGGTGCCTCAATTGAAGCGTCTGCTCATTGGAGCTCATTTGGACGCTGAGCCTTGTGTTTTGTCGAGGCAACTCTTTGTCCTTGCGAAGAGGAATGCGGAGCTTTTTGGAAATGAATCACATTTGCAAAACATGTGGGTTGCCCTTGACTATATGGTTCATGAAGGCCTTCAAGATCTTGGTTGGTTCTGCCATGGATATACTTGGTTTCATGAGGAGTTGGAGGGTTCCTTCAAGTTCTACGATGTCGTTGAGAAGAAGAAGTGGCCCACTGTTCTCCATCTTTTCCGTGAGAGCTTTCGATGGTCGATGTGGCAAAGTCTCCAGCAATCCTCCAGGCATGAGTTTAAAGATAAGCAGCTTCCTCCTTTCAACTAGATGTTTGGGACTCAATGGGAAACGTTCTGTTTGTAAAAAGTGTGGAACTGAAAATGCTCCCTGGGAGCACATATGGACCTGCATCCTTGTGTCTCCTGAACCTGAAGATCTTTTGCTCTGTCGGTTTGGGTGGCCTCGAAACATTGAAGATCTACCACTCGTTGAGCGGCTGTGTGCCGCCATTCCCTTGGCTTTCTACAAGTGACTTGGCTCCTTTATGCCTGCTTCCGTGGAGGTGGTCATGAAAGCACTTTAGGCCCTGCGTGTGCGCCACTTCAAGCAGTACCTCCAAGTGGTGGTGGCGGGCCTCATCCTTCTTTTGGTTGGGGTACGAAGTCTGCCAGGAAATCTGAAGTTCAGAAGGAGTGGGAAAATTTACAAGGAAAACTTTCACCTACGGGGTAGGAACGTTCAAAGTGACCCTTGTTTCATGCCTTTTAAGGATGTTTCCCTGTGTTTTGATGCACAACCCTGGCCATTTTGCATTGCGCTTGCTGCTCTTGCACCCTTGTCTCGAAGATGGGCAATTGCAATTCTTGCATCTTTGGCTTTGACCTGGGCACTTGCTAGCTTTTGTGCATCATTGAGGATTTCCTGGGCATTTGCTTGCAATCCGTGGTTTTGTGCTTTGCTTAGCGCTTTTTCCTTGACTTGTTTGCGGGCCAGTACTTTGAGAACACGTTGGAAGGAGGCTGAGACCCCCATTCCTTATTTGAAAGCCCTTTTGAGGAGTCACCTCACCTTTGGACAGGAGGCTGAGACCCCCAAAGCGTTGGCTGAGAAAGCATGTGCAGTTGTTGGCACACCTGTGGCAACTGAGGGTGTTTCCCTGGTGACCGACAGCAGCTGCACTAGCGTTGATGTAGTTCACGACAGTTGCATCTTTGGGTCAGAGGTTTGCATTGAGGTTGAGAAGTCAAAAGTCCTTGATTGTGACCCTACTTCAAATGATGCTCGTTTCCAAGCCGTTGGCATTCCTTCTTCTCTTTCTGGTGTGGGTGTTGCATCAGAAGATGGATCTAGGAAGTGTGGCTTGCAAGTTCAGCTTAGTGTCCCAGCTTGTTGCTTGAGAGGCGGCACTAGGTCCAGACAGAGAAAGATGAAACTGCTTAGGAACAAACAGGCCAAAAAGCAGAAGGAGCAGAGCGTTGTGGTTGAGGACGGCAACGTGCTTCTGCAGAACGTTGGGAACTTGGCTGAGGAGCACGATGTGGAGCACAGTGAGGACTCCATAGATTGCACTATGGCTATGGCTACACCAGAGCCAAAAACTCAGGATTTTCTCAGCAGTCTGAAAGGTGGCTTCTCTTTGGACAGCGAGAACAAGTCGATTGTGAGCCTTGTCAACTTGGTTGCCCAAGCTGAAAAGTTCATGGATGAGGGTGAAGGGACTATTGAAAGGAAGATCGAAGACGGTGGCAACAACGAGTCAACTTGCTTGAGCCGTACGCATTTTGCGTCACCTAGGCCAACCTCTTACTACGAAATTGGCCATCAGTTTTGGATGGATTTTTCTTCCATCAAGGATGAGATTGTGGACCCTTGGTCACTTCTTGTTCAATTTGATGAATCAGATGTACAGTTGCATGTTTTTGATTCTGTGGCTTCACCAAAGGCTTCGGAATTGGAGGCATTTGCAGATCATGCAGAGGATCACAATGCTATGCAGGAGAACACCTGGGTGGAGGTTGTGAAAGGAGACAAAAGATGTGCTGTCCGGCTTGAACAGTGCACCAGCAATGACTACAAGAACTTCTTTGAGAGCAACAGCTTCAATGAACTTTCCGAGGAAGACTTTGACTCCGCCCATGAGGAGTCCATCTTTGATGATTGCATCGACGAGGAAGATCTTTACGAAGCTTATAGCCTGCAGCACAGCAGCACCGATTTTGAGGACGAGGTTGTCAGTGCTAATTGGAGGATCTCAGATGATGATCAGAAGGATGCGACAGAGGATGAAGTTTCCAAGATTTTGCAAAGCTGCGAAGAGATCATGGAGGAGCATTCTCAACCCCTTGACTCCGGGCATCACCATGGCCTTGGAGTCTGCATGTGCGGAAGTACCTTAGGTGCTCTGGCACCTGCGGGAAACCCTGTGCCTGAGGGGGATTTGGAGCAAGATGATAGCATCATAGATGCTTCCAGTGACAGTTGGAAAATCAAGGAAGATGAGCAGATCGATGTCGATGGGGACGAAGTCACTCGAATCTTGCAGAGCTGTGAGGAGATGAAGGAGCAAGTGGAATCAGAGAATTGGCAAGGTGGCGAAGAAACCTTTGAGGACCTTTTTGTACCCCTTGGCTCCGGGGATTTGTTTTCTCCGGGAGTCTGCATGTGCGGAAGTACCTTAGGTGATTTTGCACCTGCGGGAAACCCTATGCCTGAGGGGGATGAAGATGAGATCATTGCGGCTTTCCTTGACCACATTCCTAGCCTTCGAGGACGTGCTGGTGGGGCCTCCACCACGAGGAGAAAGCGAGAACTTCAAGTTATTGTGGATGCCCTTCAGAATTGGATCCGCGATGACACAGCTGAGGAGGAAGACGAGAAATTGATGCAGGTTGCGAGCACTCTTGCAAAGACCTTGGAACAGTGGCAAAGCAAAAAGCCTAGCAAAGAGGAGACGAAGTCAGCCGTCAGTGAGACGAAGAAAGCCTTGGGTCCTTTGCAATCTTTCTATGACCGTATGAAGTTTGAGGAGAACCCTAAGGGGAAGAAGGGAGGTGGTAAGGGAAAGAATGGGAAAGGCAAAGGCAAGGAGGACAAAGTCATGCTACCTAGGATCGATGTGGCTAGGTACTTTCCGAAAAGAGACATCATCACTTGGCAGGCATTGATGTCAGCCATGGAGAAAGGTGAGAAGCCGAAGGGCAGCATTGCCGTTGCGAAGGATCCAGCCCATATCCTTGAGCTTCAAGCTGTTGCACAAGCGACAGGGACCACTGACAAGGTCATCCTGGTCTCAAAGTATGGAGATGAATCATTGGAGATCCCTGGAGGAAAGGATGCTCTTTTGCCTGTCATTGGCAACATTGCTCTTCTTCGATGCCGCATTGCTTGCCTTTCAAAGGAAGAGCCAGATATCAAGGGAGAAGATGCGGTGAAGATCAGTATCAAAGGTGATGAAGATGATCACATCACCTTGCGATTGACCATCCCTTTGAAGTATGTGGAGAAGCGTTACCACGATGAGTTGTTTGCTGCCGCTCATCTTGCCTTGCGCATTCTAGGAGCCACTGAGGAGATCAAGACATACCGTTGGGAGAGCAAGGCGGGAGAGATCACTGGTTATGCAGCAGCTCCTGAGGATGTTTCGAAGAAGCTTTTGGGAAAGTCAGGGATTGGTGGAATCTTTGTTTCAAGGTTGGTCAAAGACATGTTGCAAAAACCAGCTGTGACATGGATTCAAAAAGAAGAAAAGGAGGACAGCGGCATCTACCATGCGCGCGTCATTGAGGCGGGAAAGAAAGTTGGAGCTGCGATCACATACCGTAGAGGTGGAAACAATGATCTTGGGGTGCTTGCTCAAGACTCAGAGAAAAGATCGAAGTCCTACGCTGTCTGGGGTGTCCCTCGCAGTATGGGCCCTGATTCATTGGCTGAACTTTTGAAGGAGCAAGGCTGGAAGTTGCAGGACAAACCCAGTGAGAGCAGATCAAAATCCAGCCCTTGGAAAGTCTATGGGATTTCCCCTGGCAGTGCGGAAGAGGACTCTTTTAGCTATCGAGATGGCGACCGTTTTCTCTTTGTGGTCCCTTGGAAAAGTAAGAGGAAGGATGAAGAGGAGAGCACTAAGATTGCTGGTAGAAGATGGTATGATGCCACCTTGCAGTTTGAGCCTGAAATCGCCGCCACAGTGATGGACACTCAAGATGATTCTCAGCAGGCCACTCAGAAGGTGGATGAGGGAAAAGTCAAAAGGGATAGCCAGCCTTCCACAACCGTGAGCCCAGCAAAGAAAAAGCTCAAGACCGACATGGATCCTAAGGTGATTGGAGGAATGCAGGGCCCGAGCAAGGGCACAAGGATCTTAGATTGTGGGGGTGCAGGTGACTGCGCTTGGCGGGCCATTGGCTATTTACTTGGATGTTACAACGAAAAATGGCCATTGGATACCTCACATATCCGTAGCATGGTCAATACCATTGGTGCCTCGCTTCGTGCTTCATGTACATCCTGGTTGCTCAATGTCAATCATGCCTGGGAGGAGAGTTTTGCAATTGACCCAAATTGGACAGTTGCTATGGAGGGAGGTCCTGTGCCCACCACTCTGGAGGAGTACAAAAAGGCGCTTGTGCGCCCTGGCAGATGGATTGACCATTTGGGTCTCATGGCAGCAGCGGAAACCAAAAGAGTGCAGATTGTGGTGTGGCAGTTGAAAGCTTCTGGTTGGAGTCGCATAGCTATTATCTCGCCAAGCACTACGAAGTCTGGGGCGAAGAGGTACCCTTTGGTCCCTTTGGTGCTCTATCGAGGGCACTACATGGCCATTACCAAGGATGGGGCACAACAATTTCCTTCTGAGTGGGTTGAGGTTCCACTTGGTCAAGAACTTTGGATCTCTCATGGAGTTGAGACAGACATCATCCAGAACTCTCAGGAAGAGATTTCTCCCCTGATTTTTAGGGGGGCACTGTTGATTCTACTCCCACCAAGCAGCTCATTCCTGGGGTGGACATAGATCACTTGCTCAGAAGTTGCAAATCCATCCAATCTGAGAATGAGCAGACGGTCAAGAAGTTGCTCCGCAGCTGTGGTTCCATTTTTGAGGACGATGAGAAGAAGGAAGAGATCAAAAGCGTGCGAGAGTGGAAATGCCCTTTTTGCGTTTTCAAAGTTACCGTTGGCAAGGATTCTATGCCTGCTTCTGCGGTGATCACGAAGCATCTCAAAAGTGCGCACCCAGATGAAAGACTTCGAAAGATCAAGGAGAATCATGGCAAAGGAATTGCCCGTGTCCGCTGGTGTGGCTTGGGGCTGAGGAAATTGATTGAGCCGTGCAAGTTCGAAGATTTGACCAAGGATGAATTTTTAACTGCGGACTTCATTTGCCCTTACTGTTTGAAAGGCATGAAGGCTCAACCAAAGTTGCTTGTTTGAGGAAGAGGTCTAAGCTCCACCATTTGCAGGAGTGTGCCAAGAAAGGGAAGAAGAAGATTTGTTTGAGGAAGTTCACCCAAGACTGCCGCAAGCTCAAGGGGACAAAGCTTCATGCTAGCTTTTGGATCAAAAGACAGGAGAAGATCACAGAGAGATCCATGACTAGGGCGAGAGAGCTTGGCCATGCTGTGACCAAGTTCAGATTCAAGAGAACTTCAAGGGCGGTTAGTCGAAAATGCCTTAGAGATCCCAATGTAGTGCGACCGTTTCTGTATTGGTGTGAGAGTTGTCACCAGGCCAGCAACTGCAAAAGCAAGTGGTATGCAGCTTGCCAGAAAAGAGTTTGTGCGGCACCTTCGGTTTCCTGGTGGGAGAAGTTCAGTCGTCTCAATGGAGGATTCCTCAGATTGGCCAGTCTCACTGGTATTGATGAGGGCAGCAAGAAAGAGATCATTGCCGAGATGAACAAAAGGAAGCTCACCAAGCAGAAGCGAAACCAGAAAGCTCAGTGGACCCGTGACTATAGGCAGCAGAAGCGCAAACTTGATGAGCAGAAGATGGGAAACAAGAGCAGGAAAGTGGGCAAAAGGGCCTGACTATGCTGCGGTGCCTCTGAGCTCCCTCAACTCAGGGGTGGTACCAGAAATGATGCGAGGATCGTCCATGACTCTTTGATATGGTCCATCAATGTTGGGGGATGGCCGGGTCTTTGGAGGCTCATTGGAGTCCTTCAAGCGACCAAATTCGAAAAGCGGCCTGATGTAGTTTGCATCCAGGAAGTATCATGCGGTTTGGAAGATTGGCTGGCCATTCAGGGCACTTTTGGATCCTTGGGCATGCAGGTCTTTGCTACTCCCAATTTGCATTTGGGGCGAAGGGCGAAAGGCATTTTGATTTTGGTGAAGCAAGGAATTGGGGCTGAGCAAGTCAAGTTTCTTGAGGAATGGAGTGGCTCTTGCCTCGCTATTGCGGTGGGACGCACTTTGATTCTTTCCAGCTACTCCCCACCGAGGCAAAGTTTTCTGATGGGGCATGCGGGCAACATGGATGAATTTTTGGTTGGACTCTCTTGGAGGGGGGATCAGATTTGGTGCGGAGATTGGAATGAAACTCCTGAGGAATCCAGTATCTCAGCTCTCGCTTGTCACTATGGGTTGCGGTTTGTAGAGTTTGAGGAAGAGGCTGGCACTAGATGGCAAAGTGAGCGTCAGATTGACTATTTTTTCCACGACCTCTTGAATGCGGACAAAGCCAAGCTGCTTGAACATCATATCAGTGATCACAAAATTGTTCAAATCAAGGTCCCAATTAGTCAGCTTGGGCATGAGGAGAAATGTTTCAAGAAAGGACAGCAAATTAGAAGGCCTAGTTGGATTTCTCCAGCCAGATGGAGCTCTCTTTTCAACACTGCCTTTTTGGAGGGCATCAACCAAGGGTGGCAAGATGTTTGTGCGATCATTGAAGTTCCTGGCGAAGGCATCTCGCAGCATGATGAAAATGAAGACCTTGACCAGTCTCTTGTTGACTACACTTGGCGTTTTGCTACCACGAAGATTCTTTGGGCATTTAAGTTGGCGCATTTTCTTGCACTTCTTGAACTTCCTGACGATTTTCAATGCGATCAAGAGGTCCAAAGGGTCACCTTTTTGGCCAACCAGCTCCTGAAAACTCGACACGATGTAAAGATGCAGAAACGCACTTTTGAGGGCTGCGGCCTTAGAAGATGCATCAAATTTCAACAAATGCGTAATGAACTTGGTCGAGCTCAAGAACTCAAATTACACTGGGAACGGGGCAGATGGAACAAAACCACCGAGCAGCTGGTCAAAAAGCTTTTTTCCAACAGAAGTGACGCTAACTGGGATCTTCTCAACCACAAGATTTGCACTCTCACTGAGGAGATCAATAGAATGCAGGAGGCAGCTTCCAAGCAGGCCATCGACAATTGGAAAAGGTCCATGAGACAATGTCCCTCTTCTAGAAGCAGATGGATCAACAGGTCCAAAATGAGTCATCTTCCGGCTGTGGACGGCGATTACCCTACCAGGACCAAGAGAGAAGCATGTGATCGTCTTTTTGATTTTTGGATGGCTCTTCACCGCTCTGTTGAGTGGAAAGATGAGGATAGAGTGATGGTTGTGGAGGACTGGAAAGACTTCTTGGCTGGTCTTTTTCAAGACGATGTTTGCCACGAATCTAGGCCAAGTGTCAAGGTCTTCAAGAGATCCATCGACAAAATGAATGGGGCCGCTGGCGTTGATCAGTGGACTCACCATGAGCTGAAAACTGTTTCTAAATGCTCTGAGGCCATCAACATGATTTGGAGAACTATGCAACTTTGGGAGGAAACGTCCTGCACACCTTCGGTTTTGCAACATGCCAAGATTTGTTTTGTTCCCAAAGCCGGCAAAAAGTTGGAGAACGTCACTGCCCCGGCCAAGCTCAGGCCCATCTGTGTTTTTTCTACTTGGTGGAGAGCTTGGTCTTCCACTTGGATGAGATCTAGGCCACTTCAAAATTTGCAAAGATGTCTTCCTGATTTCATCAAGGCTAAGCCCGGTTCTGCTGGCCCGGAAGTTGCTGCGGCTGTTTTTGACTACAAAGCCAACACCTTGGGATACGCCGTCTCTTTAGACTATAGTCATTGTTTTGATTGCGTTGATCTTCAACTTGTTCACGAAGCTGTTGGCGGTTCTCTTCCTCAAGGGCTTAGTGCTTGGTTTCATGTCCTTCTCACTCATTGGAAAAGTACCTCTAGGTGGATCACATTTGGTGGTTGTTCAAGCGAATTTCCTTATCAGACGAATGTTGGGATTCCTCAAGGGGACGCTGCTTCTCCGCTGGTTCTAAATTTGCTCATGAGCTACGGTGAAAGATGGGTTAACTCTAGGCGCACTGTGGATGGCCAGATTGAGCACTTCATTTACATGGACGACAGATCTGTGGTTTCGAATAGTCGTGAGGCTCTTGAAGAAACCGTTTCTCTTTGGTCAAACTTTGCTAGTTTTGTGCACTTGAAGGAGAATCATGAGAAAACCCAGAGATTCGCTGTCAGTAAGCAAGATGATGATGAAAGGTATCAAACCCAAATTGAAGTCCTTGGTGCGTTTGTTGGGGCGCCTAGCTTCAACGACATGAAGATGTGCGAGAAGATCCAGAAGAGGCTTCAGACAGCCACGACCACAGCCAAACGTATTGCATCTCTCCCTGTCAGTCAAGACCTTAAGTCTACTACCCTTGCTTCATTTGCTGGTGCGAAGATGAACTATGGATGGATTTCTTCTCTCCCTCCTGATCCACTTTGCTCCTCATTTG
Source organism: Symbiodinium sp. clade C Y103 (assembly GCA_003297045.1). Lineage (NCBI taxonomy): Eukaryota > Dinophyceae > Suessiales > Symbiodiniaceae > Cladocopium > Cladocopium sp. clade C. The sequence goes on along the minus strand of BGPT01002129.1, from coordinate 28,354 downwards.
GTGCTACTGTTTGGAAAAGCCTTGGTCACCTACAATATGCAGTGCCTCAACTTAAGCGTTTGCTCTCTGGTGCTCACCTCGAAGCTGAACCTTGCATTCTCTCTAAGCAGCTCTCTGTCCTTGCTAGGCGCAATCTTGAGCTCTTTGCACATGATCCTACCGAAGACCATAGATGGGTTACCTTAGACTATTTAGTTCAAGATGGGTTGCGAAAGTTTGGATGGTTTCAACATGATCATGTATGGCAGCACGAAGTCCTCCATGGCTCCTTCCGTTTTGTGGACGTTGTCGATAAGGGCAAATGGCAAGCTGTTCTCCATCTTGTCAGGGATAGCTATCGATGGACGATGTGGAAAAGCTTGGAAACTTCTTCACGACATGAACTCCAAGGGCGTTGCATCCCTCCCTTTTGTCTTGAAAGAATCAAAATGGTTAGAAAGCTCATGCGAAAGAATCCTTCCTTCTTTCCAGTAGCCATGGGAGCAGTTCAAAGCGGTGCTGTCCGGCAACTTGGCCCTCAGGGTGTTCATACTGTTTGCAAGAAATGTGGTGCTGAGAACGCTCCGTGGGAGCACATTTGGCATTGTATCCTCGGCTGCCCTGAACCAACTGATGTGATGTTGGGTCGTTTTGGGTGGCCACGAAACAAAGATGATCTGCATTTAGTCGAGCAGCTGTGTGCTGCCATTCCGATTGCCTTCCAACATTGAGAACTTTATGCCTGCTTCCGTGGAGGTAGTCATGTAAAGCGATTGATGCCCTGCGTGTGCCAACCATTGACGTGTCCGTTGTGGATCTCACCGTTGAGTTGGAGAAGGAGACCACCTACGAGGAGATTTGCGCTGAGATGAAGAAGNCTACACCGACGAGGCATTGGTGTCCACTGACTTCGAGACCTGCCCAATCTCCTGCACCTTCGATGCCAAGGCCGGCATCATGTTGGATCCTACCTTCGTCAAGGTTGTGTGCTGGTATGACAACGAGTGGGGCTACTCCTCCCGTGTGGTGGACCTGATCAAGCACATGGCTGCTGAGGATGCCAAGGCCTAAGGTAGT
>BGPT01002129.1:8264-21749 GCA_003297045.1 Symbiodinium sp. clade C Y103 | reverse complement strand
TGGCTACACCGACGAGGCATTGGTGTCCACTGACTTCGAGACCTGCCCAATCTCCTGCACCTTCGATGCCAAGGCCGGCATCATGTTGGATCCTACCTTTGTGAAGGTTGTGTGCTGGTATGACAACGAGTGGGGCTATTCCTCCCGTGTGGTGGACCTGATCAAGCACATGGCTGCTGAGGATGCCAAGGCCTAAGGTAGTTCGGAATAGTTCATCGAAAATTCTTTGTTTTGGAGCCATTCAATTTTCCAATTTCCATAGTTGAAGCTGCGTGTGCCGAAGTGTGCCGGATAACCGGCTGTCTGGCGTGTGATTTATTCGCGATTCTGCAGACAGAAAAAGTAAGCACTGATTAAGTGCAGCTTATCTCATTGAATCCTTTCGAACCAAGCACTAACCCTCATCACTTCTTAGAAGCCACAAGAAAAGGTGAACCACATCCCACCTACCCTCCGGTGTCATCAAACATGGCAACTGGAAATCCCCCAGCTAAATGGCGGCTTCTATCTAAGCATATCTGTTTACTCTGAAAGTCAAATGACCAAAAAGATGGGTCCTTGGGATTTTTTAGGTTTATCCAAGGATGATTGAACACACCTTCTCATTTCAGGATGATTTAAGCATCTCAACTCCTCCGTTTTGGTCGTTCAATCTCCATCTATAGTATCCAATCACAGCATATTATTAGGGTTTGTCTGAAAATATTGTACCCACAATTCCAATGGATTGTCATCATTTTATATAATTTTCCCCATTAAAATGGCTATTTATTGGTATCCGATTGGTATCCCGACCAACCTCTATCTGTATATCCAAGCACCGTAGATGCCTTCTCCCAACCCTTGCTTCGATTCACCAGGTCGCACTCTCAGCGATTTTCGACGACGCTTTTGAGATTGAAACTCTGGGCGGTCGGCTGAAATGAGGCAGCCACCCCAAATATTCGATTTCATGGGATGTTTTTTTTTGTGCATTACTGCATTACCCTCCAGTAAACTAGCATAACTATGGGACATCACCATTTTTACTGGGAAAATCCACTATTTCTATGGCCATTTTCAATAGCTACGTTTAATCACCAGAGGGTACCCTCCAGTAAATCAACAATTCCACCCAGACTTTTGGATTTTTGTTCGTGCAAACGCATCTTCCAAGCCCCGACTCATGGCAGGGTCGTTATATGAATCTACTGAAGGGTACATTCATCATTCTTCATCTAGAATGTTTCCAAAAATCGACCCTCCGGTGTCATCAAACATGGTAATTGGAAATCCCCCATCTCATCGAACTAAATGGTTCCCACTGCGCGACGCGTTTTCGGTGAACGTGGCTCCGCCCTGTCCCCAGGGTCGTCGTTGGATACACGTGGCCTTGGTTTTTACTTGGGAGCCAATTGGTATGTGGTCAGAGACCATGTTTATGAACAACGTGATATATGGCGTAAATAAACAAAAATATATATAATCATCTATATAATTATGTATATATATATATGCATATATAAATACATATAAATATACATGTATATATTATGTAGACTAATACTATATACCGTATACCGTATACCGTATACTGTATACTGTATAGTATTTATGTGTATGTGTATACACATACATATGAACATATGGGTTGACAAGCACTCACAAAATGGGACCCGCACCTTCAAGTAGCTGCCCCATGGCAAACATGAACCATGCAAGACAGTGCGAGACCCTGCTGAAAAGCTTGCGTGTGTCATCCACTGCATTGCACTGCATTGGCTTTGCTGCACGGAACCCCTTCCGGTAGAGGGATTTGATATGAATCTGTCTGCTGGTTAGTTGAGTAAGTACCTTTCTTTTCATATCGTTCCGCAATATCGACCATTGTGTAGACAATACTCGGAAATCTTTTGGAGAACATTGGTTTTACATCATTTGGCAGTGATGTTTGATTATTGGTTTTACGCAATGTGTGCTCGCACCTTCATTATTATTTGAGTTTTGGACAGTTCCAGCCATGACATAGTGTTTTCTAACTATTCCCTGCCGCTTCATTTGAAGCTGTTTTCTGCTCAACAAAAACCCAGTCTCAGTATTTTATGCTATTTATACGCAATCTTCTCATGCCGTTTGGCAGGTCATATCAGTTTCTGATTTTGACTTGAGTCGTTTATGCTCCGGTTTTTCTTCATTCCAAGACACCATGTCACTGGATCAACAACGGTGACCCCATCAGAAACCGCTCGCTGCCCCCATGGAGTCGTGGGGCGTCGCTTGACATGATGGGAATCTCCGAGGATATTGTAACCACCATACACTGAGCTTGGATTGGTTTAAGGGAAAATTTACAGGAAACCATGGATTTTCCCATGAAATATAGGGGTTTCCTGTAAATTTTCCCATTAACCAATCCAGTGATATTAATGTGGGTAAAACAATAATGAACCATCCCCAATTTCACCATAGATAGGTGGTATGATCCATTCCCAAATGGGTGGTTTGTCATTGTTTTACCCACATTATAGGGGATTATACTGGATTATAGTAACTAATATATTGGGGAGAATCACAATCAGGGGAATCACTGAAAGTAAAACCATCAAGGGTGTACTGAGGTAAAAGAAAGAATGTGGGTTTCTTTGAACATGTGCTACCCCCAATTTCACGGCATTGTCAACATGCCACTCCTCAATGTAGTCAGAATTTGATAGAATTTGAGGTACACCCCATTTCCAGACCTTTAGCCATGTAGCGATGCCAGGAATATACCTCCAATTGTGGATGGTTTGTCATTGGACATTCCGTTTACATGATGTGTGAGACCAATATCCTAACTTGGAGGCTGCATTGGGCTGACCACATCATTTTGTGATCCGAAAAATGATGGATGACACATCCCCAAGACATGGCTTACTGCTGAGAAGGGTTGTTCTTTGTGGTTTCCTGGCCCTTCGAATTTCAACCCATAGACCCCCAGTTGGAAGGGGTGACCCAGCTATCATTAGGCAACCACTCACAGGAAGCCACGATGTTGGCAAGTAAGAATAGGGTGATTCCTTTAAGCACTTGTCTCTTCAAGCAATTCAAGATTGTTATTGGGACCATCCCAAGATCAGTTGCAACTGGGTTACTGCATCCATTGAAGGGGCCAAGAGTGATTTGGCTTTTTCCGTGCATGTATGTATATATATATATACATATATATATATATACACATAATTATATATATATGATATATATATACACATATACATATATATATATACATATATACACACATATATATATGATATATATGTATACATGGTATATATATATATACAGATATACATCATATTTTTTTTTTTACGTATATATACATACATATGCAGCCCCAATGTATTACTGAAATGGGGCACATTCATTGTTTGGGGCATGATCAAAGCATGGAGTTGTGTCTGCTCATACGTAGTAGGGGCCATCATTGTACCTAGTTGAACTCTTTGTGCAGCTGGGTGCCGCTTCAGCTTGAGGTCCGTGAGTTTTCAGCAACAATTTTCAATCCAACTTTGATACACACAAGATGAGTTCATCAACTACTAAACCAAAAAAAGAGTTCATAAAAATTACTTCCTCTACCAGAAAACCAACTAATCCTACTAACCTTCATGAGTCCATAAGATTGAGGGGCCCAGCACCTGTTGCGACTGGGGTGTCCTTATCTGCACCTGGCCCAGGGGGGTTGGTCTAGTGGCCTAGATCCCAATACCAAGGCGCTGTCCGAGCTGCAGTTGGGAATGAGTTTGAGAAGTCCTTGTTGCTGATAAGCCCTTGATCTTTGGCCCTTAGATGGTATAGGCATCCATCCCATAGTGTACGAAGCCTGCAAGGAGGTGATGCATGCCTCATGCCTTCAAGAAGGCTTCACATGTTTTTTCTCCGTGTTTTTTCCAAGAAGCCTTCTTTTTTGGCAGGTTGTAAACTCGATGTTCTTTTAGCTGTTTTCTTGAACCACATCTTTCAACCAAAAAACCATCCGGCGAAGTTGTGGAGCAGGTCTTCGTATGCGACCTGGCGCCCCGTTTACAGGAGAGGATCATGCCGCTTTCGGAAAGGGGGTGTGGATGTCAAGTGCGTGTCCAACGATGGGGCCGAAAAGATCCGAAAAGTGGATTGTCTTTAAATAGGATATCCAAAATTTGATGCTTAGTAATCATTTTCCCCATTAGAATGGCTATAGTTGAAAGTATCTTCGCAAACAGACCCAAGTCGTTTCTAGGAGGATTTCACCTTCTCATTGTTATGGCCATCTGAGTGAGGAACATGAGGACAGACTGAGGATTTTTTTTGGTCAATGCTATAGCATGAGGCCAACAGATGGTTTCCCTGCGAGTGTTGAGTAGATCTGTATCTCAATGGCTTGGTCAATGGGAAAAATTACAGGAAACCCCTATAGTTCATGGGAAAATCCATTGTTTCCTGTAGATTTTCCCTTAAACCAATCCAGTGAGTATCATTTTGGGTGGATCTCTTTGACTTTTTTATTGTTTGGGTCGGGCGGTACAAGAAAGACATCCTCCCAGAATTTGAAAGTAAGCTCTCCACACCCTACAATTAGGAGATATGGTCAAAACTCATAGTTTCTGTAAATGTTCTTTCCTTAAACCAAAAGAAATCCATCCCCATCATACCCCCCAAAGTTCGATGATCTTCAAACAGCTCACATTTTTTCGCTTTGCGGAAACCGACTGGACGGGTAGTATGTTTTAATGGCAATGCACATGAGATGGGTTTGTTTGAAAATTTGGTACCCCCAAATGTCTAAGCTTGGCCTTGAAACTAGGTGAATCTTTAGTAATATGTGGAGGAATATCATATCTGACAAAAACATCTGAAAACATGAGTTTTGTTCATGCAAATCTAAAGCCATGGTTGGGGTTAAATTTGGAGGCCCTCGCAAAACGTTGTGTGGTGAAGACTGAACTTGTCCAACAGGCTAGGCCTTTTTGAAGCATGACGCCCCGCCTCCGTTTTTGTCAATGGCTTGAAATGGTTTGCTATACCTCCCTGGACAATCAGAAAGCTCACAATTGTTTATCTCCCAAAATCTTCTTTCAGAGCTGAACATAGCAACATTGAATACTAGCGCGTATGGTTCAATGAAAAAGCCATGTTGGCCTTGGATGTGCTTCCCAGCAAGTGGTTGACAACCATGAGTAGGCATGGTTATATCCAGACTTACCTATATATCTTGTGCCTACTACATGGGAATATTCTACTGACTTCTATTTCATATATGTACAGATACACTATACATGTGTATATATATATATATATGTGGAGAGATCCAAACACATGATTATACCCAGCACATCCAAGTAGGTCTCCGGGACTGTCTGGGTTGAATGCATCAGCACCAGGATGTCGACTTGCGAAAAGTCTTCGGTTTCTATGGGGACATCGTTTCATTGGAACATATTGATGAGGCCCTCGTCGCCTGTGGGGCGACAATTTTCGGGGCGATGGTTTTGATGATTGGGTAAAAGCTGGGATTTGATGATTAGATCAAAGTTTTTTTAAATGTTGCTTTGTCAACTATTCAGGGAATCTATTGTTTAAAAAAATGACCCCTGAAGCAAATCCAAGAAAGCTTGGTGGAGTTTGTTCCCGATACCCTGTCAGTCAATGTCCACTTTGCTTCAGAACACAAGTATTCAGGGTTGCTAGCCACTGACAACTTCACAACGATTGACACCCAGACTTTGCCAATTGACATCCAGTTTTGTTTTGAGTGATATTGATTTGAAAGAAAATAGTGTACCCACAGTTTAAGTTATCATGAGATTTTCTCATTGAATTAATTGAATCTATAAGACAAAACAAACTATATCATCTTGTGGATGAGATATCGTTGGGTTTGTACCCCCCTTTCCACTGCGTGGAACAATGTAGGCTTCGGGCGGCTCGGCGCTGATCACGTACAGTACCAAGGAGGCGGTTTCCGTGTGGAGAAACCATCCCAGAATGTTAACTGTCCCCAAATCCAATATATTTTGCCGGCTTGTTTTTTGTAATATGATTCTCTGTTTTTTCTTTGAGTTTGCACATGTTTGATTTTGAACCATACGCAAATGAGGATGTCTCGGAATTGTTGGAGTACCTCATAAATGCCAGTGGATGAGAAACCATATTTTGCTCATCAACAGATACAAACAAAAGATTCTTGCAGATTTACAATAGTTAATTCCCATCAATTGGTTTCTTCCCACGTGGTCCCAGTTAGATTTTGGGACCTCAAGAAAATGCCACTGTCATTGTCCCAAACGGGTTTAGTTGGTGAAAGAACGCCATGATATTGACCATTTCTTGGTTGTCTATGCTGGTTGAGGATTCCAAATGAGCCACTAAAAATACCACTATCCCATCCCATTATACTGGTTGGTTAGTAACTATTCCATACTATTCCTATGGTTTCTTCCATCTTCCCATCAGCCCAGGTAGTATGATTCCCTATAACAACCAATCAACTATTGGTATTGGTAATTTTTGATCGCGCAAAGATTCTCTCCAGTCTTAATGCTCTGGTATATTAACAGTTCGACCCTGAGAAACTCGCTATTTTTAGAGGAAACTAATCTTCCAATTCCTATCTGCCAGGGTCTATGTTAATTTACCAGATGGTAATGCTCCCTAAAAGTAGGATGACAATCAAAATAGCCTCTCTCATCTCATTGCATGGCGCCGATGAAGCATCGGGATTGTCACTACCATGGTGGGTAAAATGAGTCGTTTGACCATACGAACATGACATTTTCCATGACTTTATTTCTGGTGGTCAGGTCACTACCTTTGATGGTTACACTCTTCATGGTATGTCTACATATCTACAAGGTGGGTGCCCGCCAGTGATGTTTGTTGGTTTATTACCTCATTAGCTAGTTCAACATATCTACCACAAGCCCTAGTTGAATTAGTTCCTTCAACCAACTTAGCAACATTTAGTAAGTAAATGCCATTGATTTTCCATCAAAAATCCATGAACTCCCATGAAAAAATCAGCATCACATCACCACGGCTCGGGCTGAAAGTCTCCAACTTTCCAGGCGGCCCAGGAGGCGGTGGACATTGTGCACCTCGCCAGCCTTCGAGGCCCAGCTTTGGGGAACGCGATATTTCTATATCTGGGGGTTTCCTGAAATGGGGGGAGCACCCAGTTCTCATCCATTCTAATCGAGTTTTACCTCAAAAAAACCCATCCATTTTTGGGTCCTCCATTTATGGAAACTCCCATCTATCTCCATGTGGTATTAATATGATGATTGATGATGGTTAATGGTGATTAACAGGGATTGAACCAACCACCTATTAAACGATATCTACACAGTGGTTGATCTAGAGGTCCTTATAAAGAATTATAAGTGCGAAGATGGTTCCTGTGGTGTTTTGAAACCTCCCAACAGTTATTTTGTGAGTTCGCGACAGAAACATTTTATTTTGCAAAAGTTTCGCGAAAATTAGATATTATGAATCGTAGTAGTTCTACCAAATTGATAGATGGCTGAAATGAACATCTGGGTGTACCATTAGTTTTCGTTGAAATTGGCAAGCAATTGGTTGTTTTCAGGATGTGATACCATCCATTTCTTCGGGCTGGATGAACAAAATATGTTGAGCAGTGCCAAAATTGGATTGAGATTTTTGGTGGGACGTGACCATAGTGGATGATGGTTAGGGGGAAGCTCAACATCGAACGTTCTAGGTGGGTGCATATATATATATATATATACATATATATATATATACATACATACATGGATTTCAGACAAATGCATTGTTGCGTATAGACATGTATATAGAAACAGGGTCTATATATATATATACACATACACATATATATATATATATGTATTACGCAATATCGCTCAGTTTTCCAGGCATAGCTTGCATCTTAAGACCATCGAGTTCCCCCTGGGCAGGAGTCAGTCTGACCTGCGCTGGATTGCTTTTCTTGGCTCAAAGAAATACACAGAGTTGTCATGGTAGGACGATTGAGCGAGTGGCAAGCAGCCTCTGCAAGACCTAGTTGAGAGCATTGTACAGGAACATGCAATGATTCAATGAGCTGCAGTGGATTGTCAGCCTAGTCATCTTGTGTGACATTTGTCAGTGGGCATGGAGTGTTTTCATGCAATCTTGCAGGTGTTGGGGTAAACATGTCTTGTTTGCAACCGAAGATTTAGCGAAACTACCCGATTAAGGGCGAGTCTTAATCACCAACAACCAGGTTTTCAAGGGCTTATTTACATTTAATTCTAAACCATCTACTACTGAGAGGGTCACCTTCTTCAGGCTTTGCACACCAGTGCCTTTTGAGTTGAAACGCTTGTGATGCTGTGAACCGGTGCCAGTCACCAGTCCTTTCTGAAGGCACCAGCGCATCTGGGGCATGACCTGGGAGATTGAGCCATTGACTATGGGCAAAACCCTGTCAAGCAGCCCTGTTGACCATCCCTAAACATAGCCCAAACTGATATGAATGGCTTGTGAAGAGAGAAAAATGGAAGTCTATTGATCAACTCAGGAAACTCAGGAGCGATATTATATAGATTCAATATAGATTTATATAGGGGTTGCCATTGGTTCCCATGAAGTGACCCTGGGTGACTGTAGATGACTCAAAGCACTGGCCCTGGAAAGCCCCTTTCTTTGGAACCTGGTTCAGTTAGGAAATCTATGCCACCCCTTCGGCTATTTTGGGGAGGTTGCAAGGCATAAATTCAACCTTGAGTTTTTCGAAACCCTCCACAGCCAAGAGATTCACCGGACCACTTCAGTTTTTGTTTTGTCAGAACTTGGCCAAACACCATACGATCACCAAGATACATCAAGTGGGCGATCGAAAGTTTGCATTCTGAGCAGGATGACAGAATGGTGGGTTTCGCAGAAGAAGAACTTCTGCGAATACTGCAAGGCAGTGGGGCTTGGGTGTTTTTGCGATGATCGCTGACAATTGGAAAACAACTTAGCTCTATCGTCCATGATGTCGCAGGAAGGTGTTGCCGGCAGACCCAACTGGACATTGAGAATAATCCAGAAAAGTGGGACACCCAACAAAAAACTATGGACACCTAGCATTTTGGGTACTCTTTTGCCAACCATTTTATGGTCGTCTTGGGATGATTGATGGCATTGGATCTACCTGCCAGGTTTGGACTGGTGGCCACCTCTGGCAAGTCAGGAGATTGTGGCGTGGAAGGGTGGAATCAAGTCTCAATTCTCGCCGTTTTCATGGGGAAAAAGATGGGAATATGGGGAATATGGTGGTGATGATGATGATGATGGTGATGATGATGATGATGATGATGATGATGATGATGATCCCGCCGACGACGACGAGGTGGTGAGAATCAGTGGATGGAATGGCTTTTCCCTCAAATTTCCAGACAACCCATTATTTTTTGGTCGGAACATCATCTTCCGCCATGACGTTTCTGTTCCACACTTTGACGTTCATTCCGTGTGTTTTACGGGACGCCAATTGACACCCGCTACGAGAGGAAGCATGAGGAGGGTCGCATGCACCAGGAGAAGAAGGAGGCCGAACTCCGCTTGAACCCGACAAAATTGACATCCCTCACATGACATGGAGGGAACCAGAGATTTCTTTCTTGGGTCACTGTCAATTTTTTGGGGTCTTGAAAAAACATCCCATTTTGCGGCCGGAAGTGACATGGACGGAATGTTGAACCAACATGTTTTAGTCCGCGGACCTTTTGTTGATGACATCCTGGTTCGTGTGATTTTGGGATCCAGGATTTTCGTGACACCTGGTGTTTTCGTTTTTGCACCGTTTTTCATCCACAGGACTGGGAGCCCTTTGTCCAGCTGATTGGCTTTCTTATTAGAGTAGTATCCCCAATTGAAAAACTACTAGAAGACTACCCACCATCTTCAGCAACAGGAACGCATGGTTCAGGATTCAGGATTTTGAAAATATAGCGGCTAAAGATGGTGTGTTAGTTTTGGTCGCATTGATTTCCGGTGGTTTTCCGATGGTTTATCATATCTCAAGCACAGGAGATCTGTGGAATTCCCCACTAAGCCACTTAGCAGAACTACAGTGACAGACTGTTCTGGATAGTCGACAAGTGCACAAACATCTGGCCTCAGGGGCCTATCGTTCCAACTTTCATCTCATGATTCCAGAAGGTCAAAGACCTGCCAAAGCAGTTTTTTCTTGAGGGAGATTCAGTATATTACCATCCAGTAAACTAAACTATGGAGAATCATCATTTTTAAGAGGTAAATCATCGATCTAAATGATAATTTTCAATAGCAAGCTGTTAAATTGCCGGAGAGTAATCACCAGAAATCACGAATCCCATCCCCTGTTCATATTAAATATACCCAGTGTATCGGTCCCAATATGTTCTGTCATCCCATTCTTTAAGACGTCCGAAGATCATAGGGTGACTTCGAGTAGTGCCCTGAGTCCGAATTTGGTTCCGGTTGAGGGCGACTACATGCGACGTTTGCCCCTGACATGTTTTTTTGGGTACCCAATGTTGAGACATGGCCATGTTGGCTGGTTTGATGCTGAAAATAATCATACATAAACGGCGAACGAATATCGAGCAAACATTTGAAGGACAGAAGGTCAACCGCGCTCACGCCTCAATTTTGATCAGCCAATGAGAATGAAGCCCGCCCAAATGGATCTGTGCAACCAATAAAAATGGGAATGCACGCAATCAGCCATGTTTGTAGAAAAGGGGTCATAGATGGGAAACCCGCCATTTGGCAATCAGAGATGGTAAGGGAACATCTCCCAGTTAGTCCGATGATGTTACCATATGTTACCATTTGAATATGCCTTTATAGGGGATCTCCCAGTTATCCATGTAGCACCGTTTCCACATGCTGCAGTTGTACCTCAAGAATTGCCGACAACGAGAGAAAGATCGGCAGAGGGAAGAGCAGGAGCCGAGCCGAACTTTCGCTGCTGGTCGGTTGCTGGAGCTTGGAGCCTCCATGGTGTTGGCAAAGGGTGTGCTTTGTAATGGGGCCAAAGAAGCATACCAAATCCAGAAACTGCACTAATGTATTGGGATCGTAACCACCTGGATGGCTTTGAGTCTGTTCAAGAATTGGGATCTCATGGGTTTTCCGTTGCAATGGCATGAAACAAGAAAACTGGGTAGTTCCTTTGGTCCTAGAGATATTGAAGCATCACTGGGATTTGCTGATCAGTACCTCGACCTGATGGTGGTTGCTTCAGCAGAGTTTCAGGACCTGAAACGTCAACTTGCGGAGATCGAAAAGGCCCAAGTGGATGGCTTCAGGGGGCTCTGCAAAAGGGGCTAGGTGACGGCTAAGTACCCCCAAAAAGATAGAAAAGTAATTCATCACTCTTTTAGTAAGATTTTTCTACTTTCTATCTTTTTAGGTGGGTGCTATCAGTGGTATTCAACCCAAAGTGGACCGTCGTTTGGTACACCCCCCACCAGGCGGCCAAAGCGGCCATGGATGCTGCGCCCTACGCCGACCGCAACGGCGGCGACGCTGACGCCGGCGATGACGATGGTGACGCGCCGCCACCGCCACCGCCGCCCGGTGGGTCGCGACCGATGAAGGTGGGGCTTCAATGGAACCAGTTGGCCCAGTTGGCGGAACGCAGGTTGAAATCGCCGCACAAAATGTAACAATATGGGGTGTGGGACTGTGGGACCCAACTACTATGTAAGTGGTTCATAACCCCCAAAAAAATATCCCACATACAACACTGGGTTACAATTAGTAGGGTTACAACCCACTTACGATGCCTGGAACTGCCAACTGCCAGGCTTTTCGCCCTGGACCACCTGGACCACCTAGACCACCTGGACCACCTGGACCACCGGCGCCACCGGGCCCTGCCACACTTCGAGGGCCACCAGGGCCACCGGGTCCACCGGGGCCAGCGGGACCAGCTGGCTTTGCTGGACCACCAGGGCCGGCGATGGAGGCTTGAAGCCAGGGATCCAGGGGGATTGGGATCGAAGGGCTTGGAAATTTTATGGAATTTTGGCCGACAAGAATTGAGATACTGCCAATACCACAATTTGTTGTTTTTTTTTTCCAACCTTTGGTTGATGGCTTTCCTTTCTGGGCTTCAAACCGATGAGTGGTGATAAATGGTTACTGAAACGGCAACCCCCCCAATTTTTGGGGGTTCGCGTGTTTCCCGAAGCACCTGCGGAGGAAAGCTGGGGAGCTTCCAGCGTTGGGCCAGTGCAGTGGATTTTTGAAGCAGATTACTAGCAACAGAAACCGGCTAGAGACACCACTGAGAGTTTGGTTTTTTTACAGATATTCTCAATCGTTCCGACATGTTTTTTCATTTTTTCCATCTTGTATCAGGTGTTTTCAACTTCCAACTTCAATCAGCAAAGAGGTGGACATGCCAAAATTTAAACAGAGCCAACGTCTTGGTCCTTCTCCAACGAGTTGGTCGGTCACGCTGCTTACCTTTTTGAGAGGCTGCTGCGGTGGATATGCAGAAAGCTGTAAGGAAGCCTAGCTGCGGTGAATTCTCCAACTGTCAGGGTTTGATTCTGGTTCCATGTAATGTCAACTGCGAAGTTTGTTGAAATAACTAACATTTCATTGTTGGATTTAGGATAGATACATGGGGTTCATGGAATGAATCAACCAACTAATGTCACCCCCGGGATGAATGTGAACAAATCTGAGGTGTTGATCATTGGTGGAATACCATTTGTATAGTAGCAGATCATCATTGGGGGATACACCCATAAAACATCAACCAAGGTTTATCAATCTGTGGTTGACATTACTGAAAATCAAAGCCACATAATATGGTTCGTTGACTGTAACTATCACTTAGGATGATTTGTGTCTTTGCTCAGGGACCCAAGGGGTAAATCCTGAAAAGGGGGATACCCCTTGATACTGGACAATCTTTGTTGAATGGTGGTGATTAATCTTCTTATTTTGATGGAATACAAATGCCTGAACCTAGCTTTTATGCAGGGTGCCTAAGATTAGCCATTGAAATTGTCAACAACAGATGGATGTAACAAACAAATTCAACGATGATACAGTTGGCTAGTGACATCCAGATTTTTTGGCAGTTCAACGAGAAACAAATACCGGAAGGCATGATTCAAAAGGGGAAGCCATACAACAAGAGTCTGGTGGGTGATTTGAATAGGTTCGGAAGATCATAGCTGCAACTGGGAAAACGAAGACATACCCCCAATTTTTGCCAGAACGGGCCCTCCTGGGGGGGTGATTTTTGCTCTAAAAATGCTAAAAAATACTGGTATTTACAGTGTTTTATGGCTGTAGGGGGCTTAAAACCGTTGTTTTAGAGCAAAAATCATTCCCCCTATGCATGCACAGTCTCAAAAAGGCTGGTATTTGCAATATTCTATAATATAAGGACCAGCACCAATAAGGGGGTATTTGAAATCATCACAGTTCCCACATGCATAGATGGCACCAAAGAATGTTTGCTCAAAT
>BGPT01002128.1:88833-103940 GCA_003297045.1 Symbiodinium sp. clade C Y103 | reverse complement strand
GATGTGAAGATGTGAAGATGTGAAGATGTGAAGATATGATGATGTATAACAGACCTTCACAGTTAGAAGAACCCTTCGCTCAGACGCTCTCGGGAAAAACCATGATTGGAGGATCCGCAGCTGCCCCAATGATTCATACCGATACCTATGTGAAACGTATGTTTTAAAATCCAGATGGCTCAACCATCCATTCCGGAGCGGTTGGGTTGATATTGCCCCCCATTATTTGTGCAAAATCCCTCTGATAGCAATCACACAAAGAGAGTGAAAAGGTCAAATTTACTGCTTCGCTAGAATTTTGAATTTGGTGTGTGTTTTCAATGATTTTGGGATATCTTTGTTGTGTAATATCATGTGTGTGTGTGTTTGTGGGATAATTAATTCATTTGAAGATTGCAACCTATGTAATCATTACCATCCTTGGTACAACTTGTAACATCCAACCTGGACTCTCCAGGCTTCAGCTCCTTCGGCTCCGGCCTTCCAAATGCAACAGTCACCGCTCATGCGAAGGATTGAAGGCGTGCGGGGGAGGTTTGTGGAGGAAGTTGGGATTTGGGGAAAAGTAGTGGGTATGCAGGATTAAAAGGGTGGTTGAATGTGGAAATAATGGTTCAGTATTATTTAAGAATGGTGGTATTACCTGATAGGGATTTCATAGCGAACCATATTAAAGAATATTAAAGACACATGGGTCTGCGCGTGTGTGTCTGGAAATGATGGAATTACGATCAAAACTGGTGGAGTTCACTAGGATTCTGGTGACACAGAAGGATAGTGGACTGTAAAAAATAAGGGGATGATGCAAGCAACAATGTATGATTTGGTAGTATCTATCACTGGATTGGTTTAAGGGAAAATTTACAGGAAACCATGGATTTTCCCATTGAATATAGAGGTTTCCTGTAAATTTTCCCTTAAACCAATCTTGTGAATCTAAGACTGGGGCAAACCCCCAACCAGCAATGTAGACGTGGAACATCATCATGAGAATGATAATCCATCGGAATGTAGAGTGTACACCCTATTTTCAGACAAACCAATTTGAAGAAATGTCAGTCTCAAGGTGGCACGGACCACTTTACTGATGATAACAGTACATAGATGAAGATGGATACAATCGTCGAACAATGTGCATCATGCACATATGTACGCGGCATGCGTATGTTATTTGCTAGATCTGGTTTACGCACACACACATTTGTATATATATATATACATATACATATTATTTACTATATATATATATATCATCTCTTTCCATATGTGATATAAATATATACATACATTGTGTGCGTGTTGCTGACTTTCCAAGCACCCATGGATTGCAGGCAATCTGTTGCCACATGTGCATATCGTGTGAGGTTTTGTTGGTGATGTGAGCGATTGTGAGCGTCTTTTTGCTTGATGAAATGGACCTTGATGCAAGGTCAGATCAGATCACTTTGACCACCATGGGATAATATGAGCTGGTGCTTAGCGGCTTAGCTAGATGCATAGATATCTAGGTTTAGAGTGTGGGGGAAAAAGTAGGATAACGCCGCTTGCCCCCCCCCCCAAAAAAAAAAAAAAATGAGAAGGACCAAGAGGTCCCCACGTGTATGGATGGCTGAAGGCACCAGCTGACTGGTTGGTTGTTTTAGCTATAGCAGCTACATGTATGCTATGCCTCATTTTCCCAGAATGTTTTCTTTATATACTTGGGATGATCATCCCACTTGAGCCAGTTTCGTTCAATGGCTTCGATCAATGGGTCCACCAAACAGATTTGGATGAGAGGAAACCAATCGCTATCGTTCATTTCCCTTTGTTTTTGATGCTCATCCACATCCCAATAGTGAAATATTGATACGTCTGTAAGTCTCATTTTTCTCCCAATTCTTGCTAGTTCACATTCCATCATCATCAGCTGTGTCATGGTCAAAACAGGTTTCATTCCATTAATTGGGCTCCGCTATGCCTAATGATACAATATCATCCATTCATAGGAGCCAACTGTGCCTAACATGCCCATTAGTTGGAGAGATCCGTTTAATGATGGTGAGATACTAATCTATATCATAATCATGTCCATATTGTTGGCTACAAGCACCACTTATAACTTATATCCCCATTGTATCACCATTGATTGGTTCGACTAGCCATTCTTGAATCCCATGTAGGGTGACCATGGCACCGCTGCAGGAATGATCAAGGCGCACAGCCATGGAGCGACCTTTCTGAAGGAAACTACGGACTACGTGAAGCGGTTCACGCTGCACAGCGAGGCGTTGAGCGGTTTGTATTTGTGCTGACTGTAATTTATTTCATGGATATGTCACGTCTGACTAAACAAGGGGATTGAAATTTCGAAAATGTTTGAAAGCAACTTATAACTTGCGGGCCCTTTGTTGTAATTCATTATTTCTGGGTTTGTTGGGTGCATTGTATTCGGAAAAGGCAGAAACCCCAATACATCATGATGTACTGTAACTTGAATTAAAATTCGTGGCGATTTCAGAAGGAGCCGACCAAACCTCATGTATATATATATATACATATGTATGTATACACATGTAGGATGATGTTTCCAATTATTGTGATTCTTCTCGGGGACGGCGCAGTTAAGAATACGCAGAGTCCTCCCACGGCAGCAAATTTGATTAATGGTCAACTGAATCAATCTTGATGGTCAGGACCTAATCAGGCATACTTTGGGGCACCAGAAAGCTACTCAGGAGCTAGGAAAAGTTTCCCAACCTCATGACCTCATGATGGATTCCCCAGTTTCGACTTTGCCACGGGCCCTTGCCGGATCTGGATTTTGCAATACACATGGAAATTGCTGGGAATGTCCATCTTATTTATGTTTATACCTCTATATATATATATATATATACATTATATACTATAATATACTATAATCGCAAAATTTGTCCATACACGCAATCATACGCACATATATTTATGATATATGTTTCCTTAGCTATCAAATTTTACAGTCTTATTTGTACCAAGGTTGTATACATTGAAAAGGAAGGAGAAACATGCAAGTAGATTAGATAGGTCAATAGACAGATAGACAGACAGATAGACGGAGAGACAGATAGACAGTAATCAGACAGACCGACGCACAGATACCTCCGGTAATCAAACGTGGCAATTGGAAATCCCCTATCAATGGAGGTTTTAATGGGAAAATCATCTATAAATAAATAGTGGATTTTCCATTGCCATGTTTGATAACCAGAGGGTAATACTGCCTTCGGGGCCTGTCACTGTTTAACTCACCCACGGCCTGCACCAAAACAACAGCCCTGACTTTGGGGATCCTCAGCAACGCTGGTCAGTTCGCATACCTCCTTCAAATGCTCAGCAGCAACCTTGCTTCGGGATTGATGATGACATGCCGCGCGGAAGCCAAGCAAAACGCCAGCCTTGGCAGCGCACCATGGTCAAACAATTGGATTTCACTCATGATAAATAAGGCTTTTATGGGATATTTTAGATTGGGGGAAAATGGATTTACACCCAAACATCATCAAATATTGGATGCTGTACCACAAACACACTGCTACCCATAGAAGGGACTGTTATCAATCCATTAAGGGATTGTTAAGCCTAGTCAAAAGAATCCGGTTTTGAGTGGATGACCATCACCCACATGCTTTTTGAATATGGCACCTACAGGACCATGCCACCAAACCGCCAAGAAACCCATTTGGGGGGTCAATGAATGTTTTGGGGGATGCATTGTGTTTCTTTTGTGGGAAGACATTGGTGCTAGGTCTTTATATAGACCGACGCTTTTCCATGCAATGGTATGGTCGGGTGGCTAAAAGTGGAAACCAGCTCTTTGATCTACGACCACATGGTTGAGGGCAGCACAACGGATACAGTCGGATACAGGAAGGTGCCCCAAGGTAAATTGGATTGTAACTGACTAGGAGAAGTACGATTTATGGTGGATACATTTGCAGCTCTATGAGCGATTATAAGCCAACTTATAGGTGGGAATTCGGTTCCTGTAGGAGTTGTTGATTTTGAAACAT
Source organism: Symbiodinium sp. clade C Y103 (assembly GCA_003297045.1). Classification (NCBI taxonomy): domain Eukaryota; class Dinophyceae; order Suessiales; family Symbiodiniaceae; genus Cladocopium; species Cladocopium sp. clade C. The sequence continues at coordinate 99,909 of BGPT01002128.1, read as the reverse complement.
TTTGGTTTGCGGGCACTTTAATGGTTTGTGCACTTCACACGATCCTCAGTGAGCGTGAAGTATTGATTTTGTTGCTTGAAATTCACACAACAAGGGCGACGTTCCCTTCCATCAGCAACAAGGGCGACGTTCCCTTCCATCAGCATATATCAGCAAGTCCATTTTGATACAGTATGTTGGTTTTCTTCTCTTGTCATTAATGGTGTTTGTTTTCTTCTGAAATCTGTTGCATCTCTTGTTGCGGTGTATGGAAACTTCTAACCTTGGTACCGTTTTTCGCTCAGCAGGTGGCCCCAATCCCATGAAGAATGAACAAGACATAGTTCTTCAGGTGCCCTTGGGATGAGGATCAGGCGTAGCCTCGACTGCCTCGACTGCCGTAGGAACTCAGATGTTGAACATGTTTACAGATATCTAGATATTATTGTCATACATATATACATACATATATATATATATATTTTTATCATTATATATATATATATCATCATGCATACATATATTAGATTTGGTTTACCGCAGTACTACATGTTGCATATGTTTGCTTCGATGATCATCACAGCTGCTCAGTGATGAGCAGCAAGGTTTGGTGATTCTACAAGATTGGGTTTCCCCAATCATGTGCCAAAAAACAAAATTACAGCTAGCTGCTACTATACCAACTATTCCATCTATTCCTTGAACAGGCTGATAGCGGATGCACAATGAATGCTTGTATCAATATTTCAAGTTTCAGAAAATGAGAGTCTTTACGACTAGTGTGGTAAAGCCAACAAGAACACCTCAAATTTTGGGAGGGTTCAATGTGGAGATAGTTTTGCATTGGAATCGCATGGGTTTGCCACATTATGTAAATTGTAAACCTGGAAATTGCATGAATGTTTGTGAGATATTTGGACAACGACACGAACACCGGCAGCACATACTGAAGACCCGCTGCAATTCTTGGCATGGTTCAACTAACAATAGCCCCGTCGCATCGGAGAAAATCATAGATATGACATCGAAGCTCAAAACAAAGTTGATGTGCCGCCGGTCAGGTGCCCCAACTCAACCAAGAGGTCGCCTACTTGTGGCAACAACTGGTGTTTGGGTCCCTGGTACTGCGGGGGGTGGGTTTGTTCCAACATGGCAATTTCTGAGAAATCCCCGAAGCAAAATGGAGGTTTTAATATGTATTCATGGGAGAATCACGGGTGGCATGCCAAGACCTTGAACATTTCTTAGATATATGTTTGAAGATATGTGTTTTTTTCTCCAGCAGAGTTGCGAGGAGTTCTACCCCTTCCGTAGTAGATTTTGGTGAGGGCGGCCTGGCATATTCGCGGACATTTGGTATGTTGATCCCCCAAAGAATGGCCCAAGTGTAGGTATGAATGGGTGTGTATAAACACAGGAAATACATGGAAATACCTTCAAAGGACCCATCCAATAGTGGTGAAAAGTGGTGAACATGACGTTTTAAACCATGACGTTTGGGGTTTCCTATGGTTTTTCCCTACATGTTCCACTACAAATCAAAATATACCGCCACCGTGCCGATCCTTACAGCCCACCGTGAGGATGGAAAATGCCTACCGTTCGGCCTATCCTTTCTCAGGCCTGAGCCGCAGAAATGGCCAGAGCTTTGGGGAGATTGGTGGAGTCTCTATATACTTCAATCATCTAAACAAAACATGAAAAAACTGGTCAAGGTCAATTAAGAATTATTTGCAAAGGGTGTTGTGGTTATTTACATATATTTACATCATGTTGGTGTTGGAAGCGTCAGGTTCTTCTGCTCTTACTCGTCAATTGCAGATTGAGGAATTATGGTGAGAAGCCTGACATGTTTCTGGCATGGTGGCTGGATTTCCCAGCAGTGCTTAGCTTTTTGGAGGAAGCAGACGTGAACCTCACCATGACTTTTGATATTTCCAAACAGCAATCCCAAGAATCCCTTGATCACATTTTCTAAAAGGGGTGGGCCAAACTTCGTTTTATTCAGGGAAAGAGTCAGAACCCCCAATGTTCGGAGATCTTCCTTTCAGACAGCTACTCTTGTTCTCAGTTTGACCCTTAACTTTCCCCAAGGTTTTTTTCTACACACCTGGGGCCAGGCGGCTATCCGCACTACTGGCAATGGCCTCAGCCGGCTGCAAGAGCCAAGAAATCTAAGAAAGAGAAAAAGGAAAAGATGCCTGGCTTCAAAGGGTCTGGGGATCCGACCAAAGGCAAATCATACATACAGTCATACTGAGCATACTACAGTAACCCCGCAAATAGTGATAAAATATAGAGAGCTGAGCGTCACCAGCGGTAAGAAACCGACAAAAACACTTTCTTGGGACCAACATTTGGCACTTCCAATCACATGCATAATCAACATTCTTGCAATGATTCTTTTCTCATAGAGCCTTCTTCACAATCTTTGTAGCATTGGTCACCCCACACTGACTTATATTTCTGACATATGAAATAGTATCGACATAAGCAAGGTTAAGACCAGCTTGTATGTGGGCAGCACTCCTTCAAAAGGATCCCTTTAAAAGAACAGGAATCATTTCCAATAACTATGGTATGGCTTCAAAGGAGGGTCTCTTTCAAATGGATGAAAAAAGAACCTTTCAGTATGTATAGCAGCACCCATCAAAGAAAGCAGTAAGCAAGCATCCCAGGTTTCCATGCAATAATCCTTTCACAAGGAGCAGGGTCTATTTGAGAAAGTGCATCATCATTCAAAAGTCTACAGGCTCTAGGCAATATACAAGCCTTTTATTATGGGTGCTTGGCATTCCTTCAAGAAAGGTACCCGCATTCTACAGTGAGATTGTAGCCTTTTTCAAAGAGTGTGGCATTCCTGTCAGAACGTTTTGCATACCTTTGTGCATGATTCCCTGGACAAGAATGCGCTATTATTCCTTTCAGAAGATGCAGCTTCTCTATTGGAAAGGAGAATCTTTCAGTGCAGCGAAAATTCTTGTGAAATAGCGTGAAATCCTGGAAAACTGCATTCTTCCGTATAGATGGCAGTCCTGCTGGAAGAAGGTAGCATCATTTCGAAAGAAAATGTATACAGCAATGCTTATATAGAAGATCAGTCTATTTCAAACATGCAATATTCAGTGAATGTTCAGTTCAAAGCCAAGAATTTGCTGTCTACAGGTCTAACAATGTATATGGGCCTATATAGCCAAAAATAGAAATTCCACAGGGTTTCCCTCCAAAGATTCCCCACAAGTGAGTAGTTTCATGTTGCGCTCTGATTGATGGTTTGTTTCAAGTTCTGTGTGCATCCCTGAGGAAAAAAAACAAAAAGAAGGAGAAGCGACGATCCAAGGCAGGGGCTTGGGAAGTTTCCAGCTGGAACTTCCAGCTTCAGGATGAACCAAAAAACACGTACTAGGGATTCTAGGGTTTATGATGGGTTTCTACTGCGATTACTAACCAACTTATACTTGTGGGGGCACCAACCTGTAAGCTGTACAATTTGGGGTTTATCATGGGGCCTGCATACTTAACATAGTTAGGGACATGAAAACACTATATATGAATTCTGAAACATGAAGAAAAGGCATTGAGAGTGAGTAAAGCTGGGTCTTGAGACTGACCTAATCAACTTACCTGCAAGGCCAACCAACAACCGTTCACATATTGGCCCCAACATGCCGCAACAGACTCTGTTTGTCATGGAATAGTTCAATTGCGTTTGTCCCAATGAAGGTGGTCCCCGGGGAAAAAAAACGGTGTCTGCCTCGGTGTGCGTCCTTCAACTCAAAGCGATGTCCGCTGATGTGGGAAGAACCGTTTTTGTTGCCTTACCAAAGTTGTACAAAAGAAAAACCCAGTGATAGCTATGATGCACTATGTTTTCCATATTTGTTTGGTTGCTATAAGCAGACAAGCAGTCACAGTTCAAACGTCCGAGTCCTGGAAACCACATTTTCAGTTCTCAACTGGGATGCTCATCCACAATTTCATGCGCACCCAAACAGACCTGTAAGTTGTGAGCAGTGTCAATACATTGGTTGCAACTCCAGCAGTGATCAGAAAGGTCCAATAGTCTCGAAAAGATTCGAAACGTCATTCACCAGTATTTTGAAAGGATTTCACTTTTCTATATGGGGATTGCTATATATTAAGATATTCATAGGCAGAACCAGATACAACGCCCAAGTGGGTAGCTCAGCAGCGGCAGGGATCCAAGCAAAAGGATTCCAGTCACTTGGCAGCTGGTGGATTTTAGTTGGAAAAGGGCTGTTCAAATTGGCCAAATTATGGTGTTATTGTGATATTAGATTCAAAGACAACCAAGAGATAGGAACAGTATCATAGTTGGTGGTTTCAACAACAATGTGGGGGTTTCCTGAAATGCAGGGACCCCCAAATCATCCATTTTAATAAGGTTTTACCTTATAAACCATCCATTTTTGGGTCCTCCATTTATAGAATCCCCCATGTGTATTGTTCATTATTTTTCACTCATTCACCGAACCTTACTCAGCTTGCTGCCCCCTGAGGCTACACGTACACCGAAGATGAGTTGCTTGGCTTGGTACGTTCAGCTCGGGTTGCCATAATACTGGACGTCATTTTCAAATCATTGTGGCTACAGATCGTGGTAGCTTACACAGATCATATGATCAAATTGAACAATTTACCGGTCACTCGGTGAAAGGGCCCCGTTTACGCAGCATTTTTCTCCATCAGATCAACGATCATTGATGGACTAAAACATGCGATCTGTTTTCAATTACATAGATGTAGCTTTCAACCAGCCGTGAAACCTAAAATGGGTGTGATCCATTTTACTCCTCAAGACTTATCATTCTGTGTGGGCTGGACACCCATTTGTAGAGGTTGCAAGCATAGCAAGTGGGGAATAAAACTGAATTAAACAAAATAAAATACAGTTGTCTATGAGTAAGTTGCCAGCCATAGCAATGCTGACCGGATGATGAACAAACACGTCTACTTATACATAAATGAATACCTCAAGAAAGATACAACATATACATGATTGAAAGATTGCCTCTCTCTTCCTCTCTCTCTCGCTTAGTATACATACATCTAAGATGCGTAAATACATAATATATATATATATGTGTATATATAAAGTATATTTTTTTTGTTTTTTTCCAGTCTGTGTGTGTGTGTAGGTATCAATATATGTACGACACTTTATATAACGATATAGATTTTTCACATCATATAGTATATATAGATACTATAATATATATATATAGGTACTATATATAATATAATATACACCAATGGATTTTCAATGACTTTCATCAACTTCCTGTGCGACCAGGTCACCGTCACCACGCCGCCTTGCAGCTGCGAAGGCCGCGAACGCGGCACCACGACGACGAGGTCGTTCCGTTTCTGGTTTTCAAGATGTTGCAGTCCGTTTTGTGGACAGAACATGATGAACATGGATTGAAATCCAAGGGAAAAAACATATGAAATGATATGAATGAAATGTTAATTGATGTTAATTGATCATTCCAAGAAGTATATTTACATGATTTTACACGCAGTACTCATACATTCACCATCTTCGTAGTAGTTGTCTGGGCCAGGTATTACTCAAATTGGTTTGTGGCTTACCTGTGTCCTTGGACGTGTCCCTGTCATATTCATTTTGAGGTTTCCTAAATGAGGGTACCCCTAAATCATCCACTTCAATAGGATCCATTTTGATGGAAGCCCCCACTTTATGATATGATTTACCTCACTGGTTTGCTTGAACAACTCCCCCATAGTCACTATTCATGCCTGTAATAAATGGTTTGATTTGAAGTATTTTTCTTAACTGTATGCGGGCCATTTTATCCCACAAAACATGTTTTTGTTTGAACATTCACTGTTAAGCATTGGATATACAGATCAATGAACAAGTTCCGAACAACTGAGATCAGTGACAGTGTTTGCGCCATCACCGCACCTGGTTGAGGCACTCCACAGCCAAATCAGCCAACGACAGAATCGATGCAAGAGCGATTTCAAGCCCTGCTGCGTGACAAGGACATGCGGCATCGGCCAGGGCCAGTGGTGTCTGGAACGGGGCATGAGGTGTGCATCGAAATTGGATGTTTACAGATGTGTACAATTGTTGACAGATGTTTACACATTTTTGTTCAAAGGATAGTTATTTGTTTCTCATTAGATATGTCTAAAGTTCAAAGGTTTTCTCTCTTTTTTCTGATCTGTCAGGACTCTACGGGCCCAGATGGACAGGTTTGTTTGAACATGGCAACGCAAAATCCCAAATTTCAACTGAAACATATCGGCGAATCAATTCTAATCATTCTGATCGTAATTTTCCTTCGCCAGGTAGACTTATAGGAGGCTTATCCCACTTCTGTTAAAGCCTTGTCGTTGGATCCGGTCTAGCCTGATATAGCCTGATAAGGTTTATGATATGAGTTCGACAAACCCACCCTCAGCTACATAGCCAAATATAGCCAAAAGATCCAAAAGTCATGCAGGACACGGACAGTCTTCCCCTAAAATCTGGTTTAACCTTTCAGCAAAGAGGTCGTTGCGCGACAAGTGTTCTTGGCTTACACAGAAGGATAAATTTGCACATGGTTCTTAAGACTACTGTACATTTACACTCTGTGCATCTCTGTGCAATCTATTGGTCCCAATGTGTTTAATGTTCATGCACGAGCATGGTATGTTTTCTGTTTCGCGCTAATGAGTCCAGAATGCTATACACCACGTTTTCTATCCACTTCTTCCAACTTGAATATGTTGTACTCGTGACGTACCCTGCTGCAAAAGTATGTTCCTTTTTTTTTGTTGTACCCAGTTTTTCCCACCAACAAGAATATGTAATTATATATATATATATATCGCGACTTTTATTTATATGTATATTGCGAATCATATGTATTTAGCATCATTATCATGGAGTTGTTTAAATATATGGTACCCATTCGTAGTCTAAAATCGCGATTGGCGTCCCCAGGAGCCACAAGGGCCATCCTCAAGCCCTAAGCGTGGCCTGCATGAAGCATGGATGCAGACGTCCAGTTTATTGGGGTAATTAGATGTAGATTAATTGATGAGTTGAAAAAAAAGTTGGAAGATATAGTAGCAATCGATTGCGTGATTTGGACATGTTTTTATGGAATCGACTTAGACTATAGTGAATCAATCGTGATTTCGGTTGCTACTGCTCATAGTATTTGTGGTTGATTGATTTAGGGGTTGAATAGAATTGATTAAGATGGTTTATTTAATGATTGACCTGGTTTTTGGATAGATTCGCTGTTCTGATTGCGCAGGCAAGCTGTTTGTTTGGCTGATGGTTTTTGACAAGATTCTTGTTGCAATGGTCATCCCGATGTGCCCTATTGGAGATGTTGAGATTGACTCATGTTTTCATAGGTTCAAACAACCACCGGCTTCACGTGCGCACGAGCTAGTAGTGGGTCAAGGCAGCACGCGAGTAACCTACACCTGGGTTACCTAGTTTCAGCTATGGTTACAAATTAGTCACTTACCACCCTCCAGCAATTCACATGGTTGGTTTTATGTATCTTCGTGAACCGTAGGTGCCCGCCCCAGCACTCTGCAATCAGAGCCTGAGCCGAAGGTGGGTGAGTACAGGGGTCCATGGATTCCACTAGATTTGTATGCCATCTATACATCTAGAGGGAATATAGATACTACAACTAGTAACTAGAACTACAAAAGTTTGTCAGAACAGGTGGATCAGGTGGCTTCTCCATTCCTGTTTGTGTTGGGAAAAAAAGCCTCCATTGACCGTTGACCAGCATATTTTAATAAGGATGCAGGAAAACATAGGAAAACACCAAACCGAAAACATTGGATTTGCTGCAGGATCTCACAAATTCTCCGGTACTTGCTCTTTTCTTTTGTTCTGAGTAAACCTTGTTGAGGTAGTTGGAGAGTTCAAACTTTTTTGTCGTAGATTCGTAGATGCTGCTCAGCCACGTATTTTTTCTTCAATGTGTTTCTACTATTGCAGTCGCAGGGTATAGTTCCGTCAAGAGGCGCCCATAATGGTCCAAAAAAAAAAACATTTGGTTTTTGGTGACATGGACAGCCACAAAAACCCGAGCGTAGCTCTCACGTAATAAACATGATTCCCAAGATTCTGTAGGATTTTGGTCAACATGGTCTGAAGTCTTAGGCATAGCCTAAACCTTCCCTTTGAAATCGAGAACAACAAAAAACTTGGCACATGATAATGGGGCTATGGCTATGTTTCATTCATCCATCCTTGTGTTGCGTAATTTTGCACCAACGTGGTGAGTGGGTTGAGGGGCCAAGCCGTGATCGGCCTTGCGCCGATGCTCCCTGAAATCCCTCGGTTTAGATCATTCACTTTCCCATTGCTGTAGCTTAGTCCACCATCCATATTTTGCTTATACCACCATTCATTGACGAAATTGTCTGTTATGGTTTGGTTCCTGATCAACATGGCAATTCATTCGATAGATCCCCGAGAGGCAGGCCGCGAGAGAGAGAGAGAGAGAGAGAGAGCGGCGAGACTGTTGTTTACATCCCATGTTGCCCTGATGCTATTCCCCATGTTTAAATCGGATGAAAATTAGTGTTGATGGTTAAACCACGTTAAATCTACAATCTTGAAAGATGATATACATTGATATACAATAATATATATATATATATCCAAATCTGAAATATTAAACATATTCAAAGCATAACCTAGGGCAACTTTGTAGATGATTTACCTGTTAAACATGGTGGCTTTTGCACCTAGGGCAATGCATTTTTTTTGTCTGTATAGCAGCTATTGAAAATCACCATTCTTAAAAAAGGTAAAGCATCGAACTAAATGGGTCATGTTCCATCACACTGTTCAATTACCACAGGGATCTCCTTGGATGTTTCTATTGTCCCAGAAAGTGTTGACGAAAAATATCCCACTTGATTCCCATTGTGTTTCTCTCATCGTATCACCATTGATTGTTCATGTTTATATCCCATGAACTATGAATTTTGTTTGAAACTTCATGAATTCCCATGAAATCCCCAAGTTTATTCATTGAGTCACCATGTTTGTTGCTTATTCCAGATGTCGCCACAGATGTCGCGGGAGAATGAGTTGGAGCTGCAGCAGTGGCTGGAGGATCTGGATGGCAGGGGGAACTTTCTGGAGCCGGGAGCCACAGCTGGGGTAAACCGAGCTGTTCACCACTGGATGACTGGGGGGTTCATTTTACCATGATCCCCTACCCTCCAGTAAACTCAAATATCCAGCAGATAGCTATGGAATTTTCATGCTGTTTAAATGAGTAAATCAGCCAATGGGCCATTTTCCGTAGCTGTGGTCGCTTACCAGAGGGTACAGGCTTGTATTTGGGGGTATACCCCAACAATAAACCTATTATGGATTGGTTTACTCTCGTACTATTTAACGTAGCCGCTGGTTTTGGGCAAATCAGAACCGGCGGCTACGTTAAAAGACTCAAAAAAACCTGGAAACTTTAACGTAGCTNGAGACAGTGTTTTGGCCAAACAACATGTCAGTTGCACATGTCCCAATGGCTATGTTCAAAAAATGGGTTCAAGCCTCAGAGCGGCTATGTTAAACAGGTTTTTTTTTCGAGAATGCAGGGTGCGTTTGTTTTTGACTTTAACGTAGCTACTGCCGCATTGGGTTGAGAAGTGTGAGTGCCAAACAACATGTCAGTTGCACATGTCCCAATGGCTATGTTTAAAACATGGGTTCAAGCCTCAGAGCGGCTATGTTAAACAGTTTTTTTTNGTGTGAGTGCCAAACAACATGTCAGTTGCACATGTCCCAATGGCTATGTTTAAAACATGGGTTCAAGCCTCAGAGCGGCTATGTTAAACAGTTTTTTTTTGAGAATGCAGGGTGCCTTTTTTTTTGACTTTACCGTAGCTACTGTCGCATTTGGATCGTCCAATAGCGTTTTTTTTCTTTTCTGGCAGCTACGTTTAATTAGCACCAACATGGTCCAGTGGATAAGTTTTTGGTTCAGAAAATGTTCAAAAGTGTGATTTCCAAACAACATGTCATNTGGTCCAGTGGATAAGTTTTTGGTTCAGAAAATGTTCAAAAGTGTGATTTCCAAACAACATGTCATTTGGACCTGTCCCAATGGCTATGTTTAAAACATCGATTTCAAACCTCACAGTGGCTATGTTACACGTGTTTTTTTTTTGAGAACGAAGGTTTGGGTTTTTTCATTTTACCGAAACTGTTTTAGCACTGGTGAACATCGTCCAATAGCTATGTTAAAGCACTTTGTGGTGCCGTTGTCGTTGCCGCTGGTTCTGGGCAAATTTCATCCGGCGGCCGCTTTTTAGCACCAGCATCGTCCAGCGGCTAACTTTTTGTCCAGAAAGTCTTCAAAAGTGTNATTTCATCCGGCGGCCGCTTTTTAGCACCAGCATCGTCCAGCGGCTAACTTTTTGTCCAGAAAGTCTTCAAAAGTGTGATTTCCAAAAAACATGTCAGTGGATATGTCCCAATGGCTATGTTTAAAATATCGATTTCAAGCCTCAGAGTGGCTATGTTAAACATGTTTTTTTCTAGGAACGCAGGTTCAGTTTTTTTNTGGATATGTCCCAATGGCTATGTTTAAAATATCGATTTCAAGCCTCAGAGTGGCTATGTTAAACATGTTTTTTTCTAGGAACGCAGGTTCAGTTTTTTTCATTTTACCGTAGCTATTTTAGCACTGGTGAACATCGTCCGATAGCTATATGTTAAAGCACTTTGTGGTGCCGTTGTCGTTGCCGCTGGTTCTGGGCAAATTTCATCCGGCGGCTTCGCTTTTTAGCACCATCGTCCAGCGGCTACTTTTTTGTCCAGAAAGTCTTCAGAAGTGTGATTTCCAAAAAACATGTCAGTTGGATATGTCCCNACCATCGTCCAGCGGCTACTTTTTTGTCCAGAAAGTCTTCAGAAGTGTGATTTCCAAAAAACATGTCAGTTGGATATGTCCCAATGGCTATGTTTAAAATATCGATTTCAAACCTCACAGTGGCTATGTTACACGTGTTCTTTTTTTGAGAACGAAGGTTTGGGATTTTTCATTTTACCGAAACTATTTTAGCACTGGT
>BGPT01002128.1:73335-87848 GCA_003297045.1 Symbiodinium sp. clade C Y103 | reverse complement strand
ATTGGTATGAAAACATCCTATAGCTTTGTTTTTTTCTCTGGGGTTTATGCCAAATGGTGCAACAAGCAAATGCTATGTTCATTGTCATTTTCCAATGGTGCTGGTTTGTTTTTTAGACCATAGCTGTGGTGGCCACCAAACAGGAAACAAACATAGCTGCTGCGGAACTCTCCAGGTGCTATGTTTAAGTTCCAAAATAGCACTGAACCAGCTCCAAATATGACGNTAGCTGCTGCGGAACTCTCCAGGTGCTATGTTTAAGTTCCAAAATAGCACTGAACCAGCTCCAAATATGACGTTCCTCCTACAAGCATCCAAATAGGATCGCTCAACGAGCACAGCATTGGTAGCAAAAGATCCCTAATTTAATTCCTCATGGGGCATCTCCATTCTGACTCCGCACAAATGTTGCAAATAACTCTTGTCGAGGAAAGAGACGTGATGAAAAGAAAANAGATCCCTAATTTAATTCCTCATGGGGCATCTCCATTCTGACTCCGCACAAATGTTGCAAATAACTCTTGTCGAGGAAAGAGACGTGATGAAAAGAAAAGCAGTATATATTTGTTTCATACAATTTGTGTGGGGAATTGTGGACACCGGTTTGAATGTTCAGATTTGAATGTTTAAACCACTTTATGGCATGGGCGATTTCCAAAATATTACAACTAAACCCCAAATTCAAGTCCTGATGGGGCATTCCCCGTCTGACCCCGCAAAATGTTACAAATAGCTCTTTTTGATGAAAGAGACATAATGAAANNTTCACCATGTTTTGGGAAAGCTGCGTGCAAAAAGAATGCTTTGGGAAGCTGTTTGTCTACCCTTTGGTAATCAAACATGGCAATTGGAAATTCATGGATGATTTTCCCATAAAAACCTCCATTTTTGAGGGGTTTCCAACGGCCACGTTAAAGCACTTTAATCAATTTTCTGAGGGCATCCCAATTGCAGACACCCCAAAGTGACTTTAACGTAGCTACTCCCATCCTCTCGGCAAGGTGTTTTTTTGTTTTTAACGTANCAATGTATTGGACTTTAACGTAGCACCTGGAGAAGGCCTGGATAGCTGTGCTAAGGGCAGGCTTTTTGGCAACCACGTCCACGTTAAATAGTGGCAGTGTAAGTTAAGTTAAATATATAGTTTGAATCCATCATGGAACACCCAAATGGTCATGTCCACTAGGACAGTCATCCACCCCGCCGCCAAGGTGCCCTTGCTAGCAGCAATGTGCAAGGCAGTCCAGCCGTCTTTGTTTTTGCTGTTCCTTGGGAGCAAACTAAGGAGATCTGAGGAGATTGCGGAGCCTGAGCCTGAACCACCTGATGAGGACTAGTATTATAAATTAATAAAATAATAATAATAGTATTAATAATAATAATAATAACGATAATAATAATGATGATGATGATGATGATGATGATGATGATGATGATGACCATGCTGAACAATCCTGGTTGTGATTATCTTTATCGTACAAGCAGCAAGGCCAACAATCAAGTCTGACAATCAAGTCTGGACGATATGTTCCTTGGAAATTGATAGAAATGGCTGATTTAATTGTTGGGTTTCATACAAAAACCCCATGATTTAAACCCTAGTGTTGTTGGGTTCAACCCCAGCTTGGGTTTCTCCAAACATTGGGTACCCGCAACTAAAAAAAAAAGTCTATCAGCGTTTGCCCGATGAACCTTTCCATAAAATAGGGGTCGACTGAAACAAAACTACATTGGTTTGAGGGGTCTAGGACGTGTTCTTTCCTCTTTTCAACAAACACACTTGGTCCTACTGGGTCTAATGTGGTTTAAACAAAAATAAACCATCCATCCCCAAATTTACCATAAATGGGTGGCATAAACCATCAAACATGGGCGGTTTATGATTGGTTTAACCACATCACTACCTTTCAGCAGCTCCAGCGCGGCTGAGCGTCACATCGGCTCCCAGCGCAATGGCCTGCTCCGTGAGTTCCTCGTCCGCACGCTGCGCCGCGGAGTGCAGCTGCTGGTTGAGCCGCACTTCGTGGGAGAAGGTGTCCTCCAACCTGGCCTCAGGCTGTTCAGCAACTGAAGTTGAGATGAGTGAAGAACTAGGAGAATTAAACGGTTGTAGAAAGATAGATAGAAATAGAAATAGAAATAGAAATAGAAATAGATTGAGAGATCAGTATGCAATGTATCTACATACATACACACATATATTATAAAGATACGTATATATATATATATATGCAGTATATATATATATATATTGTTGTATCACAATCCCAATTGAATCGGCGGTTACAAGCCTCTTCCCAAGCATTTATATAGTATCCTTAAGATTCATCCAGCGACTCAGGCGGGGCTCTGCGAAGGATGTCCCCTGAGCTTGGTAAATGTGTCCAAATTTTGGGGAAGCAATCAAACAAACACATGGATAAATATAATATAGGGGACTTCAGCAACATGTTTGTCTCATCATGGATGACTCCAGGTACATATTCTCTCCACCCATGAGGTTCAGGTTCAAGGATTGCAAAGACCATGGGAATGCAGCTTTGCAATCACCCAAATACAATTTCCCTCAAAATATCCACAAAATGTTGGCGGTTAGCGTCGCTGAACACAATAATTCCAAACAAACACAATGATTCAATCGCATTATATTCAGGCGTGAAACTGAATCGTTCTGGGCATTTATATTTACACATGACACATGTAAATTTACTTGAAAATATGCGAGAGAGAAAATTCGATCAATCCACCACTTAGAAAAAAAAAACATACTGCTGGTTCGTCTGCCCATAAATCATAAGGCAAACAAAAAATCCTGATGAATCATCATGAAACCGTCATGGGATACCCCCCACTTTCAAACGGACCCATTTAAAATTGATAAACATTAGTAAACATTAATGAACATTAACAAACAATCAACCAACATGAACCAATCATGGTTGATTTATATTGATTCAATGAAATTCCAATGTTGGATGGCTAAATCAGTCTCGACACTCGTAGCCCCGGGAAGGTCGCGGCAAAGCTCGCGGCCCTCGCCGTGGCATCCTTCGACATCGGCCCCATGCTGCGGGGACACGGCTTGGAGGGCGTAAGGAGCCAGGCCTGTTGGAAGCGAAAGGTGGCACAATATCAATCCCAACTCCTGAAAACAATCGGACTAATTTAAGATATAATATAGAATCTGTGCAATTTAATCTGTTTTTTTTCTTAATCCTGTTTTCACTCTGATTTTCCGGATTTACTGTAAAAGAAACATCTATAGGCAAAACCATCGTGCTTTCCAAATTTTTGGGGGTTCCTATGGTTTCCTGTAAATCTTTCCTTCATCCATCTATGGGAAGCTGGTGTTTGAGCTTCATGTCCAAAAAATATGGGGAAACATGAGGAAATCAAGGGATAATCATCCCAAAATATGGAAGACATATGTGAACAACGTAAAGCATTATACAAATGAATACAACTACCAACAAGCTTTTTGTCGTACAATTGATTGGCCTCCTAACAGCCATCACAAGTGTTCTACAACCATTGTGACCTCTAGGTAGTGATAAATCAAGTTCCTCTGGGACGGATAGAATCCAATGGGTACGGGCCGTTGCAAAGATGTATCCCCGAGGTCACTGACCATTCACTAACTCCAGGCATCGGCTTAGCATTACCCTCCGGCTATCCCTGGCTATTTAACATAGCCATGGAATAGCTGGCGAATTTTGGTTGATTTTCCCAGCTAGAAACCTCCAGTTATAGGGGATTTTCCATGGCTATGTTCGTCATAACCAGATGGTACATCCCTCATTCATTGGTCAACGTCACCCCAGGATCATCAGGATCCCGTCGCCACATCTGAAAACACCGAGATACTACAGATCTCAATGTGGCAAATGGCACCTGAGTCGGGTTCCCTCCACTGAAGCATAAGGTGACCATGGGTGACGGACTTCAGATTGGATCAAGATTGCCTACAAGTACCAAGGTGTGATGCGAGAATTTCATCAAATTTCAAGTCTCTTTCGCTGGCCATTGTAGAAATTGGCAATCACAACTTGAACGGTCCGCTCAACTCCAAAGTTCATGCGCCCTTTGCTACGCTCGGTAGGGAGCTCGACAAAGAGACTAAGTCTGGCAATGTCGCGGTGGGACTTGCATGTTCAAGTCGTGAGACCTTGTTATTCGTTTACCATGAGGGATGTATGTTACCCTTCTGTCTGTTTCAGGCGCTAAAGGAAATTGGAACAAGGCTATTTACACAGACACGATGGCACGTCCATCTCAGAACATCCCGGCTTCCATCTCAGCCATCTCCCACATTTCCTTGCGCAGCTTGGTATCAAGACTATCCTTCCTCTCGGCCTTGGGTGCGGGTTTTTTGGGGCTGCTGGAGCTTGCGGCACTCTTTGCGGCAGCCTTCTTCTTCTTCCTCTTGGCTGGCTTCAACTCCAAAACGTCCGGCTGCAAAGCCAGGAATCTCTGCAAAGCTATCACTGTCTGCTTACCCAAACCAGAATCTAAGGGGCCTGGGTTGCAGCCCCGCTGCGTCAGGAACTTCTGCAGGGCCAGGATGGTTGCTGCACCCATGTCACCATCTTCCTTGCCCTTGTATAAGGCTGGAGACTCGTTTTCCTCCTCATTCTTTAAGAAAGTCTGGAGAGCCATGGCCGACTTCTTGCCCCAAGAGCCATCCACCTTGCAGTCTTGCTCCTCATCCTGCAAGAATTGCTGAAAAAGCTCTGTGTTCTTTCCACCATCCCGCACGCCCTTCTTGAAGTCGACATCATAGCCCTCATCTTTCAGGAAGAGCTGTAGAGCTTTTTCGGTGGTGCCACCCCAATCGCCATCTTCCGCACCGCAGTAGAAACCTTCCTGGTTGAGGAATTTCTGTAGTGCGGATACGGATTTCTTCCCGAACTCGCCGTCTGCCGAAGATTCCAAGAGGCTCGGCATGGCTGGAGGAAGTCAGGGGTCGTTAAATGAAATGACTTGTACCAAAATGTAATGGCGTGAGCAGTAGCTATTGGCTTTTTGTTTCAGGCTTTCAGGATCTTTCAGGGTTATTATATAATCCTATCCAACCGCTGCATCGCTCGCTCGCTCGCTCGCTCGCTCTCTCTCTCTCTCTCTCCATCGCTATTATCATGAGATTCAACCATTCACCCCAAGGGTGACCCCCACAACAGTAGCTCTTTAAAACCAGCTCTTATTAGTGGTTTTTGGTGGTTCATAAGCCCTGATCCCTTGATAAACCCTTGTTGTTGTTGGGGTCAGCTCATGATATTAGGATGTAGCAAAATAAACCCCAAAAAGATAGAACGTGAATTCATCACAAAGACTCTTAGTGTCTTAGTATGCTGTTACTAACTTATGATTTTAGTAAACCACACTGTTTTTGTAGCCTGACTATTTTAGCATGATTTTACGTCTCCATCTTTTTGGGGGTTACCACAAGCAGACGCTTGTAATCGAGGCACAACGGCCGGTTTCGACCACGAAATCCAGTGCTGAAGAACGATGCGCAAGGCCATCACGGCCACGTCGCCCTGAGCTACGGATGGTCGTCGTGGGATGGTCCTCCTGGGGATTTTCATGATGTCATCTGGAGTATTGCAGCTTGATCACTAACAAAGTTTACAAGTGCATATAGATGGATGGATGGATGGATAGATGGATGGATGGATAGATGGATGGATAGATAGCTAGATAAATAGATAGTTGGTTGCCCACATGGAGTCAAAACCCTGGCACTCCATCCGTCGATGTTGCAAACTTGACATGTTCAGTTGCCTGGGTTGAAACTAATCTGCAAAGAAAATGAAGAAAGACATTGTCCATGGCCACTTTAGTTTATAAGTATTAGATCGCCAGACAAACATACATGACAATTCTTTGAGAATTCATGGTTTAGTGTCACACATATACACATACATACTATATATATATATATATATGTTCATATATTTTTTCAACAAAACTATCATATATGTGTATATATAATATATAATGTTACACAATATTACACATATATACATGTAATATTTACATATGTATATATATATATATAATCCAAACATCACCATGATGCTTGGCAACTACCCCCCCATCTTTGCTACGCCAGCCCCCGCCTCTTCGCTGCTGCCTTCCCTTCGGTCGTCCATGACTGGAGCCCGGACGCTGCGGAGTCCCAACCACGCGGCGAAGCGGCTCAAGGTGGCCATGGCGCGGACAACGAAGCTGGGGGACCCTGGGGATGGTTGGTATATAGCACCCATAAATATGGTGATTTTGGAGGTAAACAACTACCAGCAGTTACATATAACTTATGTAAATATGTATATATATTCATTATAGTACACTATGTCATGCTGTAACAATACGAATACTTTTAGGTCGGAGAAGGCATCCTTTCTTTGACCATTTGTGTTGCTCCATAACCCGGGTGATTTCACCATTTGATTTTGGGATTGGTGATCTATCTGACGGGGATCTGCCAAAGTAGGGTTTTCCCAGAACGATGCACACATCTTGCCTGAATTGATATGTTTGACATAGCTTTGGAATGCTTTGGAGCATTATACCCCCAAACACCGTGATTCCCAAAGTCCTTGTCTGTTGGAGGGTATATGAGAAACAGAAGTATGGAAACGGAAGTATGTTGGACCGATCGTTTTGGAGTGATATCCCCTCGAAGGACTGGGCCCCATGAATAGCAATTACATGGAATTATTGACTGAATTTTCATTTGCTGACTCCAGACTCTACTGCACGAGCTGACCGAACACGAAGTGGGCTGACTGGCTGGCCCTCTAACAACTGAACACTTTCCTTCGAGCCTTTCCAAGTGAAAACCATATACAGGACCTCCACAGGAGTAAGGATGCAGTCACTCATGTTATAACTGCAATTTCTCGATCTTCCCACCTGTTGAGAGAAATCACACACACACACACACAACAGCACCCCACAAGCTCATGCCGCGCGCCGCGCATCAAGTCCTGTCGCTTCTTCCCTATAAAACGATCTGCAATCCCACGACCAGGCAGCGGGCAGTATTTGACTGTTTGCAAAGCCAATGTAATTTGATTGGCTTCAGGGACTTAATCGTAGAGGAAACCATAGGAAACCCCAAAAAGCCTAATCAAATCTTTGAGAGATAAGACCCTTAGAGACCACATGGTTTCCACATGGTTTTCTGTGGATTTTCCCTCAGATTCGGACAGAACGTACCATGCGTGTCCCACTTTTTCCAAATCAATGCGGGCTTGGTCTCTGGCGACCCTGTCGCCAAGACATTCGCCTGCGGTGGCGATTTGAAAACCAGCAAATAGGGAGATATAATGGAATCCAACGAAAATATGGGATTAATTAATCAAGATCACTTGGGATTCAACCCAATGAACATGTGGGACCAATCAAGATCACTTGAGATTTAACCAACAATGTTGAGAATAAATGGGATCATGGGAATATTTTACCTGTCCAACAAAACCAATACAGGTATGGAAATCGGTTTCCCTTTGGAAAAGACCACCAAATGGTGGATGTTGATGGATTTTGTCATATCTATGTTAGTTTTGGCCCCTGGGCAACATCTTGGTCGTTGCATGTCGTTGCTAGAACCTTAGAGCCGTTGAGGAAACACCATTATTGCAGCTTCGCAAAGGACTGCCCACAAAACATCACAGCAGGAGAACCAAGCATTGGCAGCACTGCTTGCTAGCTGCCCCTCTGAAATGTTCCAATTTCGACTCTTTGATTAATTACTCTTCATAATCATTGAAGTCTATCGTTGTTGAGCAGTTGGGTATGGGGCAAAACCGCACCAGAATTGAAGAGATTCCCATCCATTTACCAACTATTTTGATGTTTACCAATTGGGGGTTCCACCCATAAGCCCCACCGTCGACCTCAGCCTCCAACCAGCTGTGCAACACACAGGCAGAGTTCCGGCCAGAAATCGTGACAGAATAGGTCAACATATGAACCATTGAAGGGCATCCTATCAAAAAAAACAAAACACACTGGTGAGTCATTCTGAAAAATGCACAGCCTGCGCATCTCAACAATCATTGAATCAAGAGTCGTTGACCTCTCTGAAGCGAGCTAAACATGGAAGCAAAACAACCATTTTCAGGTATCCATTGTTAACCTTCTAACCCGGACCATCTGAAACTTAGATCAACATCAACTGATGTAAACCGAGGATTATATAACAACTCCCACTGTCTATCATGGAGGCAGTCAGACGTAGAATTTCGCTAAAAACCCAATAACCAGCCAACGAAGAAAATGTTTTTTTTCTGGTGTGATAATTCAACCAAATCCAAATGGGAGCCCGACTTGGCCTGCAATCCCAACCCACATCAACATCAACCATCATGGATGGAGGCTTAGATCCCTGAACATTCAAATGCACCCAGACAAGATAGGGTCTGGCCTGGAAAAATGATGTTTCCTACTTCAATGTGCCATTTTTGGGTCCCATATTAATGTCAAACCCGGAGTAAGAAACTCCCAGCTTACCAATTCGCGATTGTCCCCCTAAAAAAGGCAATGAATCAACCTCAAAAATCACATCTCGTTTTATTCATGTCTTGCTTTGGAAAATCACCATCATCCAGCTGTGCCATCTTCAGCCGAAGCCCAGCCCGGCCTCATTCGTCTGACTCGTCCATTCCAATGAGGCACATCTCTGTCGTGAAGTCCTCCTCCGTCTCCGGGTTCGTGGCTCGGGGGGACATTCCATCGGAGAGACCTGCAACAGGTAGTGGATTGGAAGGGGAAACAACACAGGAAAACTATGGAAAACACGTATGCAAAAATGGAACAAAAACCATGGTTTCTCTGTCAGTACTAGCATGGACTTGACCCTTCTTCCAGTAGATAAACTAGCTTTCGCAGGCAAAGCAACATCTTGATGCTCCATCCATGGCCAGTTTCGGTGCCCATATGGAGCTGCAAAGCCAATGACTGCACTGTTCGGAAGTAAACGAATTCCATAGCTTCCAGCAAGTTGCAACGAATTCTTACGACAAAACAAACTAATTTGAAACAAAACAAATCATGGAAATGCCATGAAAACTCAACCCCTCATGGATTTCTACACTGCAAACACGCTGACCAGATGAAACAGTAAGGTGCCTCTGAACCATTCTCTGAAAATTTATCCGCCTCCAGTGTGAATCGTCTTCAACTCCCCTTCTGATCAACTGAATGCATCACATAACATAAACCAACGTTTTACTTCGTACCCCAATTTTTATATTTCTTTAAGATATCGAGCCGACTTCAATGGTTCAAACTCCAAATCTCCAATCTTATTTACACATTCCTATGAGCAAACACCAATCTACTATCATACCCACCGATATCATCAACCGCTATCATGCCATGCGAGAAGACTCGTTGTCCTCGGGGTCTCAAGTTTGACTCATACTACTATGTTTGTACTCTTTCCCATTCTATAGTAATATTGATCTTGCAAAATCTTGCAAATGTAAGAACTCCATCATGTTCGATCTATTGTTAAGCGTTGCTGGCATTCTATGAGGCCATGTTAATTTCTACCCTGTTCGAGCACTATTACTTGTTCTATTTAAAACCCATGGTTTTTCCTAATATCCCATTATATCACAGAGGTTTCCCCTTCAATCCCATCATATCGAATTACAGAATATTTTGGTGCCCTTTTTATATTCTACTAAATCCTATTGTATATATATATATATATATGTATATATCTAAGAATTAGATAAATTATGATACATAATATGATCATCCTGAAAAAAAGAAAATATGTAAAACTATAAAACTATAGTGTATATACATACTGATAAAACTACGCCATCCAACACCACTCTTTCGCCGCGGCACAGAAGCTCTGACTCCGCGACATCGGCGGACTCAGCGGCTGCGGCCGCAGGGACGGTGAGGACAGGCTGCGCGGCACTCCGTCGCGGCGCCGCGGCAGCTTGTCCCACTCCTGGAGGTCGATGCCGTTATAATTTGTGGAGATTTAATTGCATAAAATGGAAATATCCATAAATACCTATATAAATACATATACATATATATATATATATATTTATTATAGATTACATAACGGTGTATCTATCTATCTATCTATCTATCTGTCTATCTATCTATCTATCTATCTATCTATCTATCTATCTATCTATCTATCTATCTATCTACATATACCTATAATATTATGCACATATATCCAAATATTACCCTCTGGTATATATTAACGTGGACCTTGAATATCACAATTTTTAAGGGGAAACCAATCTTCCAACCCCTATCTGCCAGGGTCTATGTTAAATTACCAGAGGGTATGTATATATATATATATATGTGTGTGTATATGTATTGATATGTATATATACACATATATATATATATATACATTATGTATATGTATATGTAACTTATGACTTATGACTTATGACTTCGAACTTATCACTAGCAACAACTACTGTACAGAACTTATAAGTTCACCCAAACATACATTTGTGTATCAGATGGTGTGAAGAGAGGGTTTGAGGTTATAAACGGATATATATATATATATGTACATGCAAACAAACAATTTATCAAACATCATGTATGCATTCTGTGTGCATGTATAAATTCACAGGGTTTTCATATTGTCGCTTGCCCACTTGCAGTACCATTTTTTTACTGGGGATTTGAACACCCCTCGATCAATAGACTTGGAGTTATGTACTGAGTCCAGGCTCAAGTGCGCATACAAAATGGTGAGAGCCCAAGAGACCCCAAATCTGTTGATATAGAGACCAATGCTCGATATTCAAATTGTATCAAGATCTAATTTCATGGATATTACCCTGTAATTAACATATATTAACCACTATTTATTGAAGTTTCATAGGCATCCCCTAAGTCTTAAGGTATCTCCACCCCAGCCCAGCCATTGTGCCACACCATGCCACACCCACACCTCAGAACGACTTCCAGGTAGCCGGGAAGCGTTCCAGGGAGCCTTGACTTCCGGTGCACAAAAAAGGGACACGTGCACGTTTCTACTCGAGTTGTAGGAGTTACATCCCATCTTACAGAAGTTAATACCATAATTGTCCATAGTACAGTTATACCATGGTTAAAACCATTCATAACTCAACTGCACCCCCCAAGTACGTAAAATCCAATATACAGGAATCCAATGTCCCAGTGTTCTGCCAACAGGCATACATGGGGAGTTGAGAGGAATCCAAAATTTCTCGGCTTCCTTTGCAGCACGGCAAACCACCCGCAGAATACCGTGTGCGAATCATCCAATTTTATCCAATTTCTACACTATATTCACTGCTGTTGAGTGCCCCCGTTTGGTCTGACGAGCCCGTACAAATATCACCACGACAGAAACGTGAGATGGCAGTGACGCGAGTGAAAGAGTGAACATTTATGTGGAACCTTGAATGATGAAACCCAACAGTTCCGTAAAAAAATACCCTGCCCTGTATGGCACAGCATGAACAGAGATGTATAAACATAAGATATTAAAGGTAGTAAATATCATTAAATAGCGCTCCAAACAATAATAAAACAAACATAGTAAGATCCTGCTGAAATCATCTGAAATCGTGGTAAAGGATATACCTTTTATATCCTTTTATAATAACAGATTGGATATGAGTACGTATCAGAACTTTCTGCTGCATCTGCTACTAAGTCACTGCGGAGGACACATCATCCTGAACACGAAGGGGAGACGATCATTGGGTTCCTTGCCTATTTTGGCTTGTTGGGGCTGAACCAGAAGTTCAATCTCTGGAATCTCTATATATCTGAATCGACCCTCTGGTAATTCAACACAGCTATTGAACATCAGCTTATTTATAGGTAAATCAATGAGCTAAATGGGCCATGGTTTCCAGTTTGGCAAACTGCACCCAAATTCCGGAGGGTAAAAATGGAGTTGTTGCATGTTGTTGCGACCGGTGCTCTAGATTCCTACCACTGGCCGAGGGGCAGGGATTTGTCGGGGTCCTATGGGATCAAGGGACTGTAAGGACTGTAAAGACTGTTGCACTTTACACGAAACATCACAAAACATTCATTGGATTTGGTTTAAGGGTTTTTTTTACAGGAAAACCTTCTATTTCATGGTAAACACGTGGTTTCTGAAGTTGTCCTGCTACTTCTCTATATGTGGCGGGCAAGCATTTCAGGCCAGGTCATGCCACATCCTGCCATCCCACTGCCTGCCGTTCACCTCGCTGTAACAGGAAGGGTGCTTGGCAACCATCACCATCACCATCACCATCACCATCACCATCACCATCATCATCATCATCATCATCATCATCATCATCATCATCATCATCATCATCATCATCATCACATTTCGGCACAATGATCATTATTGATATTAATGGCACTATTGATATCATTATTGACACGTGCAGCAATTATTCAGATGATCATTACGATATGTGTCAGATCCCCAAGCCGCCCTGAAATCACCCACCACTCTCCGTCTCGGCGGCGCCTCACTGCTGACGCCTTCCTGTGGAAAGAGCGGCTCTTGAAACAGCCATGGCGTCTGCGCGAAACGCTGTAAGACCTCGAAGTCTTCCAAACCTGAAGCCCGAGACGGGCTGAAAAAAGGGGAGAGGTTTGGAATGGTTGGGAATGGTGGCGATCAGTGAAACTGATCATGTAAGGAAGGGGGGCATAAAGGAAAACTTCGGTTTCATGGATTTTAGTAATTGTCAAACACAATTTTACCATGTGAGTGTTGGTAGATGTCTTGTCGTGACTTTGAGGCGTTCCTCGGGAGAAAACAAGCGGAACAAAAACTGATATTGTAATCTCAAAACGCCACAGTATGTGATAAACTCAGCATAGTAACAGGGTAGTGACTATTAGCAGTTGTCACGGTGGCCCAAATCCAATTGAGTCAGTTCGAACAATCTTCGGAGTTGTGTCTACTTCAATTCTACTTCTTTCTATTTGTAATACGTGTGCAAATACATCATAGATAGATTATAAACACATGTAACCTGAGGCTCAATGCATCCTGCAGTTGTAACCATCAACCAGTTGAACATCGCACGCTTCCCACCCTGTGGGTAGGATAGTAACTACATCTACACTGTATACCCAGCATTTCCCAGACCTGTGAGTGTAGGATCTATCCAGGTGAAACCCAAAAAAACAACTGATATGGCCATGTCCTGCACATCCTCCAACGAAAACTTTCAGCAAGATACTATGGGCTCCAATGCCTCCCAACTGGTTCAAGGGTCCACAACTTCGATAAACTTCGTCATAGCGGGCCACTTTACCTGGCGGCTGTCATCAGCCATGACTGGCAAAGCCTGTTCTCTCTCACCCCGTTTGAATCAATGATGGGCCGTAAAAGGATCATAAACCCACTTGCTCATGCCAAAGATATCGAACTCCATGGGGGTCTTGCCCGTTAGGTGATGGGTTTTTCATGGTTTTTCAGGATGCAAGGTCCATTTGGTGAGGCCCCTGGTTTGTCTCCCAAGGCAACTCCAACTCCTTCCCATCCTGCACAGAAGACTTTACATAACTCTACTGCTTTATCTCCCACGCCACAGTTGTGCCTATTGGAAATGAACCAAGGCACAATATCTCAAAGCAGTCTTGGAGGCATGCTGGAGATTCTGACGTTCATCGTCCACTAGGATCACCTGAGGGTGCAGCAAGCTGCCCCCCAACTAACGCCCCTGCCAAATGGAGGGATGGCAACAACTTTGCTCTTAAAATGGGCTAACCAGGGCCTACAATGTCATGCCACATCTTGCTAATTAAGTTGGTTTACAAGTAGGTTAACTAGGATTTATGGTATATGGATACATCTGTGGGCTTGTCTGAACATGGTGGATGCCCCCAAATGGCAAATTTAATAGGAAACATGATGATAATATTCAGGGCACCTATTTTCAGACAAACCCTTGTACTTAATGGTGGTTTTAAAACCAGCTTATAATTGGCCATATTCACCTGCCCCGATGACATGACAAGCCACGCTCTCGGGTTGGAGGTTGGTAAGCCGTGGGTGGGCCCCCTGCAAAAGTGCAAGAACCAGCGGCTGGGACTCAGCTGGTGGGTTTCACTGTGGTAGACAAGGGATAAACTGACGAATAAAACACTCATTGGATTGGGTTAAGGACAAATTTACAGGAAAACCCTATATTTCATGGGAAAATCCATGGTTTCTTGTAAATTTTCCAATTAACCAATCCAGTGAATAAAACAATAGATACTGTAGCAGTGGCCATTTCAAGAATCTAACTTGGAGGTACCTACCATATGTAAGATCTATGTAAGGGCTATGTGAGGGGAAATGCCTCCGAAATTGACTTTGTATGGTGCAGTATCTCCAGTTTAGGTACCTGAAATGGCCATTGATCATACTGTATCTGATCGAAGGAAGTTTAGAAGTGAAACTTCCGACAATATGGACAGTTGAAAAGCAGAGGTGAGAAAAGTCAGAAGTGAGAAGAGCAGAGATGAAGAAAGTC